>JANHGB010068448.1:0-86752 GCA_026283785.1 Coracopsis vasa
GGCAGGATCACCTCCTTTGACCTGCTGGCCACGCTCCTTTTGATGCAGCCCAGGATACAGTTGGCTTTCTGGGCTGTAAGCGCACACTGAAGCCGGCTCATGTTAAGTTTCTCATCGACCACGCCCCCAAGTCCTTTTCCTCAGGGTTGCCCTCAATCCATTCTCTACCCAGCCTGTAGCTGTGCTTGGGATTGCCCTGACCCAGGTGCAGGACCTTGCACTTGACCTTGTTGAACTTCCATGAGTTTCAATAAGACATTTCTGTTTGCTTTCTTTTTTCTGTTCTTCAAGAGTTAGGAAAGATTCCCTGAAAATATAGAAAACATTATTTTTCTTTAAAACACAACAGTCACTCTCCTGGCTAACACTGAAGGATTGCATTTATCTGCACTTTCTCATTACCAGAGGTCCCTGTTCTTTTTAAGCATCCTTATTCATACGTTAACGTCACAGTAAATAACATTCATACCAGAAGCCAAATGGGTTCATTAGTTGTCTCTCCATCCACAGCTAACTGGCTCAGAAACATGGTCTTTTCCCAAGAATACCAGCAAATATAGATTTATCTACTGTTACTCCCCTGTAAAGACTGCCTTGCATCATCATTCATAGTCTCAACACGTTGAGTTCCCATTTCATCTGGGGATGCATTGAGCCTCCATCTGGACTTGAAAAGCAGTATTTTAATTACTTTCTTTTAAAAAGGATATTTTGACAGAGGAGGAGGAAAAGGGGCAAGGATACAGCTTGGTCTAGAGATCAGAATATACCAGACTGGATCAGAATTATAGCTGGTGATTATGGTGCTCAGATTTCCTTCTACCTACCTTCAAACAACATTTGCAAATTTATTAATGACACCCTACAAAAGGAACTATACACAAAGTAAGAGGAACATTAAGCTTGTAAAATTAAATGGTCAGGCATCAAAGTGTGGAACATCCTGACTAGAAGCATTATAGCTTGTCACACACAAAGAATTTTGTGTTGTTTTAGCAACCAGAAAAACAGAATTAAAAGCGCAATGTCTGACTAAAAATAGTATCTTTAGAAGACAAACACATTTTTCTTCTTGATGTTACTGTTAACAGCTTATGTTATTACAAGTAAATGTTTTCACTGTTCACTGAACACTTCTTTTGACAGCTGCATTTGCATCAGGTGAGTTAAAAAAGAAGTCTCAACTTCCACTTTTTTGTCTTTACCTCACTGGCACAAAACCAGTCATCAAACTTTGAGTACTTGCAGAAAGCCCATAATTACAAGTCAGAATTTCTTTAGTTCCTTTCTAACTAAACAAATTAAAACATTCTTTTATGTTTTTACACTTTGAAAGTGCTCGGAGTTTGGTGGAAAAGAGGTTGTTCATATTTTCTACAAATTTATGATGTTTTGGCAGCATCTGCACTGTATTAAAGCATGTGCAATATTGGAAGAGTTTATATTTCATTTTTTCTCTGTTGACTAAACCAGTTTCACAGTAATTGATTTTGATTCCCTATTCCCATTGTCAAAAATGATATCACACTGCAGTAAGCTATGCTTAGATATGTCAATTTTTGTTACTTATCTGAAAGAAAAATAGTAGACTTGTGAAGAAAACTGCCTCTTCTTGTGTAAGGCCTCCTGATGTTGAGCTGAGCAAGACGGTATAAATTTCCTGGGAAAATAAAACAACGTAACAAAGAGAAATATCTCTGAGATGAGCTCAGAATGCCCTGTAGTGATGGCACGGTATCTGTCTTTCCAGATACTGTGGCAATTCTCAGGGGCTCTGCTAGTGGTCCAAAATGAAAACACAATTAATACTGTCCAGTCCCCTCACCATAGTTTGGAAGAACAAACCATAAAGACATTTTCTAGTGGTATCACCAATGACTGTATCACTGGACCTAGTGACGGTTGCCTTCGGGTTTTTGAGCACGTTTCTCATCTTCAGTAGCAACAGCTGCTAATAAAGCAGATTTCTTCCTTACAGCAAGAAATGACACCACTTGTAGAGGATGGAGGAAATGTGGGGGTCACTTGTTGGCTGGTATATCATGGTGTGGTATATAGGTGTCCCATGGGGGATGGAGAAGGTGAGGAAAATCAGCTCAGAGAAGGCCTGGCTGTACCTCCTGCTTTCCATTCCTGCATATGTGTGAATGCTGAGGGCAGGGAGTGGTCCTGACCATGCCTGCCACTGGGCAGTGTCCACAGACAGGTCCCACAGACAGCCACGGAGCCAGGAGGCTGCAGGTTTCTATGGGGTCAGCTGTAACAGCACATCAACCGATCTGCTATACACAATATGACAGCAGAACAATTATAAAAGACTCCTAAGACCACTATTTTAAAACAGGCCCTGTTTAATTGTAAAGAAGCATCTCAGAAAAATGAAAATTCAAGCACACTGGCAGCAAACTCGGGATTTAGGGCATCATGCAATGAAGTGCCGAGTCCCCTTACAGTGCCTGCTGTGGATGGCCGGGCCCGTCACGGCCCCACAACGGCAGCACCCGCAGCTGAGGGCATTAAGGTACAGATGTTCGAAATGGAAAGAGGACCGAGGCCTCTCACCGGCCTGGGTCTTCCCCTCCTTGCTGCTCGCTGGGTTCTGTTTCCCGGGGCAGTGCCGGCGGCCGCGGCTGCGAGGAGCTGGCTCTCCCTCTGGAGGCCTCCGGCTGCATCGGCCGCTACCAGCCGCTTGAGTGAGAGCCGCGGGGCCTAGGGCGCTGTCGGGGGAGCCCTGAAATGGAGGCGCGGTTCGGGTGCTCAGCCCCCACTGACGCTTCCACACTGCTGTAGCGGCACACCTGGAACCTGTCAGCACTTCCGTGGCAGCTTATACGCACAGCTACGGCAAACGGGAATAGCTGAACCCCGTTGCTGTGATACTTTCGTGGATGTGAGGAACACAGCAACCAACCATTGCTTCATTATCTTCCCTTCCGTAGTGAAAGCACGATAACCCCAGCCCCTGAACACGAAAATGGTTCCGCTGGGCTGTGCCAGGCCCAGCTGCAGAGGCAGTTCCTACATGTTCGCTTTGTGAGAGTCTAAACAAACTACACAGCCTTTATGAGCACACGCATGACTGCAAAAGCAGGCCATCTGTGGCACCCCAGGGTTCTGGTAATGCTCTGGTTGGTCGTGGTGAAACACAGCTCCCTGTCCACAGAGAAACTGTACTCAGCCTTCAACCAGGCCCCCCGAGAGAACCGATCCTCTCATGGGATGGGTTTTATCACCTCCTCCATGAACCTGCCACAAGGATGCTGGGAGGACTGCTGAACCAGGATAATGGTCAGCTGGTAACACTGGATGAGGACCAAGCACTGTTTTCCTGGATGATGGGGAGACGATGCTGCAAACAGGAATCATTCCAAGCAAACTCTTATGTGCAAGGACCTCAAAGCACAGCAAATTCAAATGTTTTTGGGGCCTCACAGCACAGCATGACTCCTGCCATAAGGAGGAAACAGCCTGCCAGCCCTTTTTCCTCTCACCACAGCAATGGCATACCCTGTGCATCAGCACAACTTTGTTCTACTCTCAGCAGAGAAAGGAGGCTAGAGAGGAGCTGTGACAGGAGGGTATAAGAAAGACAGGCTGCACTGCTATGCCACAGCCCACGTGTCCTCCTCAGCACATCAAGCCACAGCCTCCAGCAGCTGCCTGCCTGTGCAACAGCTCTGCCATGGTTTGAGCACCTTGCAGCATGTGCACTATAGGTGTTGTCCTTCCCCTTGCCAAAGTGTGTGTATTAATTCCCCTGCTTGGTGTTGGTAGCAATTGCTGTAGTGTTTGCAATGCTAGAAACTAAAAGCCTTGCTCAGAAGAGTTCTGGAAAACAACCCTGCATGCACATTTTAAAAGTGTGGTGCTCTGGAGGATTTGTGTGGAGTTTTCTAGCTCTTTCTATACTGTAAAAGCAAAAGTAAAAAAACCCAAAATGACACCTACCCTGTCTAGCCTCCAATACAGAAATAAAACCAACAGCTCAGCTTGCCTGACACGCAGGCAAGAGTCAGATAATCCTGTCCAGCTTATTCTCCACTCAGGGGCAATTTGTTCCTTTTAAAGCCCTTTAACAGCATTTTGCCAAAGCTCCCATCAGGGAAATTGTGATGTGAGCTGTACAAATATTTACTCGGCCATTCCCATGCTGCTTCTCAAAGTGCTTATCGTGCCCCCCACTCCCCTGCCAGCACAAAGCACAGCCATGAGATAATTTGGTGACCAGTATCAATGTTAACACTCAGATTTTACAAAAATCTTTTGCTTCCGGAGCGTTCCCCTTGCTAAGAAGCCCACGGAGCTCGCAAGCACGCTCTAGTCCGTCACCATCAAAAATACCCCAAAATGAAGCCAGTTGCTGGGGGATGCAGTGTGACCTAAAAAGGCTGAGGAGGCCCCAGCGAGGATCGAACTCGCGACCCCTGGTTTACAAGACCAGTGCTCTAACCACTGAGCTATGGAGCCACCGCTCAGAAGCTGCCCCAACTGTCACTGACGGGCAGTCACGCAGCTCCCCGCTCGCCCCGTGTCAGCCGCCCCGCGGCCCCCGGACCGGCTGTGCTCCAGCCCCTCGCCGGAAGGGGCTCGTCTTGAGGCCGGCGTAGGGGCCGCCGTTGAGGGGAGCCCGCAGCCCATCCGGCACTGTTTGAGGCCCGCCGGGAGGGGCCCGCGACTACCCTGCTGCTCCCGCCATCGCTGGCTGGTCGCTTAGCGCGCTGCCAGCTGGTCAGCGCAGTGGCTGCGTGCGGAGCGTCCAGGCCGCAGAAGGGTGCCTGGGACGTTCGCAAAACCAGGAAATGAAACTGGTCGGAAGCGCACACATCCAGTCAAGCAAAAAACCCGCAACAGGAGAAATCAGAAATAGGCGAATGTCTGAAATACAGCCTGATTTTTACAGGTTAGGAGTAAAAATTGTCACGACAAAGCCATGTAAGGTGGTATGGGGTGTTCTTTCTGAAAAGGTTGGGTAGTCTGGCAAAGTCTGAGAACCGCTGCTGCAGCACAGTTGTATTGCCCCGGAGGTCCTCAAGCATCACTTGCTTCGTGACACTTCTCAGCAGCACTAAGCATTAACCTTAGGGTTTCTAGCTTGTTCTCTCACCAGGTACCTGCAAGCCACATTCACACAGGCTGTGGAGCTCAGAGCTAGGAGATGGAAGCTTCAGGTAATAGCTAATGGGTGGAAGGCAGCAATGCTGTAAGGCCCGTTCAGGTGTACTGCCTCTGGTGCTGATGTCACTTCTAACGACACACATTAAAACAGATGCCTTGCAAAGAGCTTTGATCGCTTATGGCTGAATTGATTTTTTTTTTTTCTATGTAAGCTGCATGTAGATAAAATTATTTAAATTCCAGTCATATGCCTTTCAGAAGGCAATATTCAGGGCCCTGTCTTGATTCTGTAGTAATATCTGTTTCTATAGAATTCAGAGTTGGATCAGTGGGTGGGAAAGGGATGCAATGGGATGGCTCATAAACCTGGCTTGGCCTAGAGAAATTTTATAAAGAATGTTACACAATGGAATTAAGTCCAGAGCAAGATTGGGGTCTGAAGTTACTACATGCCCATCTGTGAACTCAGGAAAGTCAGTGAAATCCCAGCTGGAGGCTGTCGTGTAAGTGCATCAATGCAGAAGAAGTCCAGAACATTTAAGCATTATTAAAAAAACCTCAAAAAAGCAAGCACCCAAAAAGCCCTCAACACCACTTTATGAAAACTTGTTAGATGTTACTGTATTGCTCTCTTAAACTTCTGTTGTGTTCTGCTACTACACATCACTGCTAAGGGAGAGCAAACAAGAGATTTCAGCAAGTTCTGATGGGAGTGGACCTATTGCCCCTAGGCAAGAGCTGCCCCAGATTCCCAATATAGGACAAAGAGACCCTCTTTGGACAAGAATAGTTGTACTGGGTTTAGTATTTAATGCCCTTACATCCTTAAGAAAGTAATCAAAAACTAATGGGCACTTCTGCTGATTAAATTAACCTTGGAAAAGCAGACAATTGTGCACTGAAAACAGCAATACAGAATGCAGCTGATTGTTTCAGAGCTGGGACTCACAAAGACAGGATTGTACAAAACCTGTGTGAGAGCTGGCAGCACAACTGAGGCAGTTGGCACTTACCTTCTCATTTCAACGGGGGCTGACTGCTGGAATGAAAGATGTTCCCGCAAACACCCAAAGAAACACCTCAGCTATGATACTTGAGAACAACACTGAAAGTGGCAGCATCTATAAAAGGGAGGAGTGAAGTATTTTATGCATTCTTCAATGGGAGCATTATAAAAAAAACCCAAGCCCCACAAAAATAATTAGACATAAATTGTTACCTCTCTTACCATTGTCTTAAATGGCTGAATGTAAGGGTTTGAAAGCTTGGCTTTTTCTGTCCTTGCTCTCTTTTTATTCTAGGCTCATAATTTACAGCAATAAACCAGGATTGACTGGTTTTCATTTGGTTCTGGAAGACATGTCAAAACTCTGTAGCAGGAACACTGAATCTTGATCAAGCAGTTATTTAGTCCAAAAATGAGTGGCAAGGTCAGGGATGTCTGAATTCAAGACAGAAGAATGGACCCGGTTCTCAAAGTGGAGTTAATTGTGTTTTAAAATTTTTATGTGCTGCCACTTTGTTGCTATGTTCACAACACTTTAGGGAATGTACAGATTATCTCTGAAAACCCCTCTGATTACTATGGAAATAAGAATCAACAACTAAACCAATAAATCATTTACATTCCTGCCAGTACTCTTCTGTCCCTCTACATTGCTCTATTTTATCTTCGTACCCCCAAACACATTAATACCTACTTGGGAATATTCCTTTAAACACATATTCTTATTTCACCTCAGTATTACGGAGTACCTCATCTTTTTGTAAGAGGGTGATTCTTTGTATGTGAAGTCTAAAAATGCTTGTCTTACTTAAGCTACCAGAATCTATTACTGCAGTAATCACTCCCTCACTAAGTGTACATCAGTGCCTGAGCTGGGAAACCCTCCACTTCTTCAGTGCATTAGTATTGACAAAGCTAGTCCTTCAAATACATTTTTAATAACACTGAAAGTTCACTGCATTTATTTTTGTCAGTTCAGGAGGCTGGAATTTCATATGAAAGGATTGGAAAGATTTTTCTGTTTGTGCTCTTCGTTTTAAGGGCCCAAAAACATTAATGCTGTGAACATTAATATTCTGGCCTGATAAGTAATCTGGTTCTGTGCATATTGCAGCTGGGCTAATGAGAGAAATCAGAAAAGTAGCTTTGTGGATTGGGATCATGGACAAATTGCAGGGATCTCCTACAGTCAATGATTTCTCCCTCTTTTTTGATTTTTTTAATGTCACCGTACCAGAGCAGTGGCATAGGCTGCCTTTCATGTTATCTGAGACATCAAAGGGAAGTACTGACGACCTACCTATTTACTGTTTTCCACTGACACTCATGCCTAATGAGTACAACATGCTGCAGAAACAGCATCCCTGTGCACAAGTGTCACGCTAGCCTTTATTGCATCAGAGGTTCTAGATTACAGCTTTCAATCTTTGAGCCTAAGTCTGTTCACATCTAACAACATGGTGACATGCGCATGCCTTGGACCATGGACTGGTCCTGCTCCTGAGCTCACCACGTGATGGCATCCATTAGGACCCATAACAGGAGGCTGTGGGTGGTGGCGGCAGTGCCTGGCAGTATATTCCTCCATTACGTTGCACCCAGCTGCCTCATTTCCCATGGCATGTTAGGGGAGAAGCTGCTTCCCGAACAGTCACACACCATTCAAGTTGTTGCACACACACCACCTGAGACTTCAATTGCTGGAACAGGAGTCCCTCTGCAGCAGGTGGCTCCAGTGAACTGACAGGTGCCACTTTTGACTCCTGGCTCACGCACACATTCACACTCTTGGGCACGCTTCTTCCTTCCTTCCTCAGGCTCAACACTTGGTTTCCCACAGCAGAGTCTCAGGCGTTCAGTTCCATGGAAAAATAATTAAATAATTGAGTGGTACAGCAAAAGGGACAGCTCAAGCTGGGTGCCCTTGGAGAGGGACCTGGGCAGAGAAATCCCTGGGCAATTTACCCTTAGGATTTATGCGCTTGCCGCTCTTTTTAGCTCAATGGGAATTTTTTGGTCTGGGGTCTTCTAACACCTTACTGGATTTTTTCACAGTTTTCCTACCAGCAGGCTGTTAACTGTTCTTATCTTGTTGAGTTGCAGTTTCTGTTGGTGGTTGTAGCCTCCTTATCTTCTGGTTTGTGCTTCTTGTGCACCTGCTTGTCAGCAGAGCATGGGACACTAAAAAGTCCTAGACCTAAAATAAACATTACTTAGCAACAACTAAAACATCAATGTGTTATCAATATTCTTCTCCCACTAAAGACAAAACACAGCACTGTATCAGCTTCTAGGAGAATTACTAAAATCTAACTTTATTCCAACCAAAAGCGTATCTAGGTGAAAGTCCGCAGCTTAGGGCCCAAGGTTTCAGAAATCTAGCTACTCACGCTAAGCAAGTAAAGCTAAGCAAATAGCATACTATACCACACAATACTGTAACTCTGACTCAAAACTATTTAAAACTTACTTGTTTAAGCTAAATAATATCTCTCAACAAGCAAAATCTCCAGTACTGGGCAAGTGAGGTGCCAGAGCAGAAGGTTCCTGCTGGAGCCATGATACAAATGTCTGATCAATAAGTTTCCTGGCAAGGAGGAAGAGACAGTCCAAAGGGGGAAGTTTGCAGGGTCAGCATGTGAGGCTTCAAAGGTCTGCCCCAGCCAGTTGCCTAAATTCCCACTAAAGTAAGGGAAGAACTACCTCTTAAGTGGTAAGTTGCATGGTCACATCTCTGAAGCTTTGTGTACTTCAGGAGCCATCAGTGACTCCTGAAGTGACTGAGAGTCTTCCTGAGGAGATGAGTCAAGGAATAAATAAATTTGTTCTGCACATTTGCAATGCTGCTTACCAGTTGGTCTCTGGATTGAGGTGAGGTCCTTGGAACAGGACAGGCCTCTTCTGCAAACGAACAGAGGATTTTGACATCCTTCATGTCTTTCGAGAACATGAAATTTATTTGCCAGCCATCATAATTAATCTATTTATTCAAGCACCAGGGTAAAAATTTGTTCTCTCGCATTATACAGCTATAAAGACCACCTGTGTTTCACTGTGCCAATCTGTTTCCTGAGCGAAGAAGAAATTCCCGAAGAGTGGACCAAGTGGACTTTGCGTCCTGCAAAGTGACTGCCAAAGTCTCTTTGTTTCCCATCACAATAAAAAAAGTCCATTTGCATTTCCCTGTTTTTAATACCTTCTGTATTCACTTCCGTCACTGGTTTATCTTTTCATTAGGAGGGTAGGGCAGGAGGGCTGCACACTGGGCAGCTCTGGTTTGTATATAAAATAATACTGTAGCAAATGAAAATATCAAAGTTGTTGGATTTTTTTTAACAGGCAAGCTGATAGGAAATGATTTCCCCATGGGACAGAGCCAGAGCCCAGAGTGGACTTTCCACACCATTTCATAGCTATCCAGGCTAAGAACAGGCATCAAGCTACAGCAAGGTTCAGCAGGTAATTTTCTCTGATATAAAGTGCATGCTGCTTATGCCATTAGACCACATCAATGTAATGCAGTCAATATTACCCTAACTTGCCAAACTGCATTAACCATAATGCTTTCTTTCCAAGACTTTAAGGTGATGCCTTTTGGAGTAATAGCTGCAGAAGGCTACTGGGAAGTCTGAACGAGTGTTAGCATCTTTGCAAAGGCTCGAGTCCTTCAGCCTTCTTGAAGCAAGAAAAAAAGTCTCCCTGTGAACAAGCACTCTAATATTCATATAAAATACCATATTAGACATTCAAAAGAGTCAAGAATGGGTTATCAAATGAAGTACAGCAGCTCACCAATAGCAGAGCAAGACTGGTTGTCCCTAAAAGGGGAAGAAACAATCAAAAGCTTGAATACAATTTCAAACAATCCTGATTGTAAAATCAGTGCAGGGACCTGTCTTACCATAATTTTTATTCTGCACAGTGTGAAGGAGTAGAAGCAACTCACTCTGCCATTCCAATGGAAACATCACTGGCCATTATCAGAAGACCAGGAAAGTACAACGATCTCTTTGAGAGCCCTGAGAGCTCTCAAAGGCCCATTTCAGTTTATATGGAATTTCAGTGTAGCCGGTATATTTCATTGCAAGCCATATCATATCTCCAAATCCCTCAGTTACTTTCACTATTTGGGGCAGGTGGTGGGGAAGGGAGGGGGGATAGAAATTATCACATTTTCTACTCCTTCGTTTGATTTCAGCTGAATCCTCTGGAAAGCAGAACATCACTCTACCTACATTTTATGTTGATATCCTCCTGTGAACAGTGACAGGTGTGAAGGGCTTATGCAAGACTTCTTTTTACAGTGTAATAAGAATTCTTATTGTTTTCTATCTGCACTGCTTTTAGGAGGCTAATTTAGAGTTTTGGGGCTATTCTAGTTGCAACTATGTAATGAGCTATTTGTTCCAGTAACAGGCTCTGTATCAGTAAGACCATATTCTTCTGCTGAAACATCTCAGTTTTGGTTGGGAAAATACGTCAAGTGTTCACGTGGGGCATCCACTGAAACTTCAAGCAGTCTCCTGCTCCTTCTTGCTTACTGTCAGTAGCAATATCTACTGTAAATTAAAACTCCACCAACTCAATTCAAACAGGCTGCAAGAATGATGACTTCATCATCACCAAGTTGAGCTGCACCTCGATCTGATAGTTAATAGTTCTGCACTCTGTGGTCAGGACCCCCAGGTCTACCTCAGTGGTTAACCTCAGAGTTAACCCCAATGTGAAATTTGCAGATGGAAACAGGTAGCATTTTTCTGTCTGTTCTTGGAAATGAGACATGGTCCCAGCACTTTCTTAACTACAGTGAAGAGTTTGTGAACTTCAGTAGCTTTCCAGCTGGAATTCTAACAGAAATCTCAGTTTCGAATATCTAGTTATGATAGTGAAGAAAAAAAAGGCTCTAAACCAGAAATTAATTGTTTGACATGAAAAGATCTGGCTTTTTAATTAAAAAAAAAAAAAAAAAAAAGGACTTCTTTGCAAATAACCAGTCCAGCTTCTGAAGTAGATACATTTAATTTCCCAAATATGGGTGGGGAAGTGCTTTTAAAGTTGGCACCTGCACATGCCAATTTTATCATTTTAATTTTCTTATTGTTAATATACTTTTTAAGACCATGTACTCATTATACCCATTGCCTGGTTTATATTACAGTGATAGTACTGAGCCTTGAAAGGTAGCTCTTTGGGAACTCTCTCAATATGCTGGTGCTTTTCACATATTACATTATTATTATTTATTTACACAAATGACAAAAAGAACTATGCATTTATATCACGATTCCATTCTTGTGGAAGAAAAGTATACCTGACAAAAAGTCATCATCACACCTCCTGGCAGTATCTTCAGTGTGTTATTAAGGACTATTCTGTCAAAATGCCAAGTTTCTTGTTTTGAAAAAAGCCCAAAGAATTAATTTAAAATTACAGTCTGAAGTGGCTTGGAGGAGCTATTAAGCATTGCACAGTACATAAAATCAGTCTGTTTCTAATATGGCTGAAAGTCATATTTTAGAAAACATTTATTATAAAAACTATTTAGATAATGAAAGAAAATCTAATTTAATTTTCATCATTTATGCAGTTTGTTTGCTTTTTCATTTAATTCTGCTTGGACAATGAAAACAGACCACTCTTTTTCCTTGGCAATGTTAGTTTTCTGGTTGTCATTCACTTGCCAAGGCTACAGTGATTGGGTTTCAGACACCTCAGGGGAAAAGGTTAAATCCTGTTTTCAGTGGAGTGGTGAGCAGGGGAATTCTTGAAAACACGTATGTGTAATTTAGTCAGAGCCTGCCTGTGACTACATTGGTGACAGTCAGAGAAACAGCACATACAGACTGTGCTGTGAAGGTTTGGGTCACACATTCTGACCCTCAGAAGTCAGTGCAAGACCCACCAGAAAGTGCAACCATAAGCCATTCCCTTCCCACACTCACAGATGGGAGCCAGTACTTGGGTTTGGTTTAGTTCCAGGAGCACCTGGGGTTTGCTCAGGTTCCAGGACACAGGGAGCTGGCGCAGGGAGCTGAACTCCCAACAAGGCAAGCTCAATTGGTTCATCTCAGTGACTGGTTCCACCTTGTTTAGCATGACAAGCAGAGCTTGGCATAAGTGAAGTTGCCTCTGGGGAGCAAGAAAGTGATCCGCAGCTGTAAGGAGAGGTTTTTCAAAAGTGTTTTAAGACCTAACTCCAACCAGTGGGATGCAGGCCACTGTCCAAGTTAGAAGTCTACTTACCTGTGACAATGTGGGCATTAGTTCTTGGAAGACAGTTGAGCGCATGCCTCCATTTTTACAGTTTCTGTGAACTGGAGTAAAGTCCAGATTCAAAGGTCTCTGTCCTTCAGTGAAACACAGCTACAGACTTCATCTCATTAATGGGCTGAAGCTGGATCCGACATGCCCTAGTTTCCAGGGGGTCTGGATTCAAGTTGTCTGGTTTCAGTACTTTTTCTTTTTTTTTTTTTTTTTTTAATTCTAAATCCCTGAGATCTTCCAGTGGGGTAAAAATCTAACTCAGTAGAATCTGTTTTCAAGTCCTGCAATTGCTGAGTACAGGGACATGAGGGATTACAGCTAGGATAATCTTTCAGTTTACAATCCTTTCCCTTGGAGTTGTTAGGATTGTAACAGGGAGATCTTATTGTGGTTTAATAATAAACATCCTCATTCAGCCAAAGCTGTTATAAAAACCTGATTTCTTGCAGATTCTTATACACTAGGGGGTGCAAACATCCTTTTAATGAGCCTAGAAATAAATGGTCTTACCAGTACCAGCAAGGAAAGTGTCTGGTCCTGTACTAAAGCTTATGTGAAAAATATCTTATTTCCTAAGTCATGTTTGGCTCATAGAAATGAATAAATAAGAGCACTGCTCTCAGTAACACCTTTTTGATGTTTTCTGAGTTTACATATGGAGCAGAGAAGATGCTAACGTAGGAGTTACATAAGAGAAGTCAGAGCAAGCCTGCTTTGCATGCTATTGCCTGCAGCTTTCTCATGTCCTGTGGTGACTCAGACATTGCTGTAAGCTCTGTGGAGGGACAGTCTCAACTTTTTACCCCTACATTTTCATATCATTGTGTAACGAGCTAGTCATCTGACTCAGGCACTGGCTGAAGTCCTTATTTCAGAGCACTTATTTTTCTGGTCTTACATTAAGACCTGGCTCTTGCAAGTCATGGTGTGAGGCACAAGGGGCTAAGCAAGGCAATATTGTTTCACCTGCATGGGCTCCATCTGACAAAAGTGCTGATTTTCTCAGCTTGTGCCAACAGAGCATTTAAGCGTTTACTTGACAGGGAATGGTAGTGGCTGTGCTGAACGTGATGGGATTGCTCACATGCGTAAGCGTTAATCGTATGTTTACGCACCCACGAAAGCAATGGAGCAGTGCTGGGTACAAGCATAGAATTCCAGCTCCAGCAACAGTAAGCCTTCAGCCCATTTGCTTATGCTTTGTTACTTACTCGTGTCTTAAAGACTCACAGATAAGGAGCAGAGCATCTTAAGAGATATCCTACTCTCCTGATAATGCATTCTCCTTTTAGGTCACAGAAATCATTCTGCAGCTACAAAGAAATGCTTATGAATGCAGGATCCTCTAGTGCAACATTTCTTCCTTTGCATTTATTCATATGCTCATTCCTTATCTCAGTAAGGCATTATCAGAGCCAGAAAGTCCCTTCTCCTAAGTCATGTACACGATTGACTAAAATCTGAACCATAAATTAAGGTTGGAAAAAAAATCCCATGGTTTAATACACTTAGGCTTTTACATCTGTCTTGCTTAGATTCCATTTCTCCAAATGCATAGAGGTTTTGCAGATGCCTTTGCATCTCAGACACAAATGCCATTGTGATTTATGGAACCCTACTTAAATACATCAAACTGCCTGCCTGCAACTTGGTACCATTCATACCACCAGCTTTTACTTCTCCAGAGTGTTTCATATTACTTTCTTTTTTCTGTATTACCTTCTATGCCATTTCACCACTACATCAAAACAAAACAAGTGGATTAAAGCAGTTTAATGCATTATGGTTAAATATTTCTTTCTAAGGGAGAGCAGACCATTCAGAACACCATTAAGACAGAATCCTGATTGAATCTGGTGCAGCCATAAACTATCTTAAATGAATGTTAATAGAGAAGGACAATTATTGTTGACTTCAGAATGCAAACAAGAACTTCAGACACTGATTCCTATCAGCCCATTAGAGCTGGCTGAATTCTGCACACTGTTTTGACAGTTGCTTAGCAATGGCAAATAAGCTGTTCTGTCTCTTATCACTAGAGGTATAGTTAGAACAATACCTATTATTGAACTGAATAGGTATGAAATTAGTTTATGTTGTTCCTCTTTTTTAGATGGCACTGGCAGCAAAGTGAGCTGTTTAGACTGCCAGCAGAAGCCATGTTTTTTTTCTTGGAGCTATCTATGGAGATAAAATGAAACTGAGGCTTTGCTGTGGCTGTTTATCTGAAAGCATCATCAAAAAAACTTTGCTTGTGTTTGTTTGTGTGTGCAGGAAGAAAGAGGTTCTCCTTCAAATGTCTTCTTTGAGTTAATTTCCAGGGATGTGACAACACTAACAACTACAGCCTATTCAAAAAGCAAATACAGCAATACTGCACTGCAATGCCACCTCCTCCCTCCTTCCCTCACAGGCACCTCTGATGAAATACCTCAGCTCTGATCTGGGGAAACATACTGGAGATTAAGCCACTGAAGCCACTATCCAAAAGAACACTTAAGCACTTGTCATTTACTGTTGTAGTTCCTATCTTTTAAGTGTGCATGTTCCAAAATGGAGTCCACACAGCTGCAGAACTCAACATCTACAGCAGCATTCACACCCAGCATGCAGCTGTGCAGTCGCCACAATAGGCAATGCTTAGCAGTGTGGTTTAAATCCTGGTTCTGTAAGGTCTTAATTATGTCTTTCTAGTTAGGATTTATACTCACAGCTCCTGCCTCCCACAGGAGTACCCCAATAACATGGCTGCAGGCTACTCTGAGGTAGAAGCTTAGATGCAAGACAAACTGAGCTTAGACAAGGGCTGTACACCCAAGCAAAAATTTGTCAGACTTCAATAAAGTATGAATCGGTTTAAATGCAGTTTAGTAATTTCAACAGAAAAATTGAAGAATGCTTCTACTTTTTCAGTAGACTAGTTTTGTAGCTGGTACTTTAGGGCAGTGAAAGTGTTGGGTTTGAATATCTCTGGCTAAGGAAGTATTTTAGCTTTCATCTTTGTGGATTCTCTAACAGAGAGAAGTACTAAGCTACTGAAGAGATAACATGTCACTGCTTACTCTTTCTCCAGCTACATTTTATAGAAAATAGACAGCTGCTGTTGGACCCACAGAGCTGAATCTTATAGCTGATTCTCAGGTCACTTACCAGGACAGACTAACAAAGGAATCTGAAGCCTGTGTAGCACACGGTTTGTGATCTTATGTACCCGGCTTCTGAAACTTCTCAGTACAGAAGCACGTCTGTGCACAGGCAGAGGTGGAAATTAGGTACCTTTGAAATGCCATGTGTGCATGCAAGGTGCTTTGGGTTCCTAGCACTCCACTGGCAACACTGCCAGAAGACCAGGAAGCAAAGGGACTCTCAAGTTGACGGATGCAGACGTACATGAGAAAACAGGGCTAAATTCAAGCAGCAGCTGAATATGGGTTTCAAATCACGGAGTCACAGAATGATTGAAGTTAGAAGTCTTGAGATCATCTAGTCCAACCCCTCTGCTAGAGCAGGGTCACCTGGAGACAGTTGCTCAGGACTGCGTTCAGTTGGGGTTTGCATATCTCCATAGATGGAGACTCAACCTTTCTGGGCAACCTGTGCCAGTGTTTGACCATCCTTACAGTAAAAAAAGTCTTCTTGTATTCAGTTTGACTTTCATGTGGTTTAACTTGTGCCCATTGTCTCTTGTCCTGTCACTGGGCACTACTGAGGTTGATTCTGGCTACCTTCTCTTCTTGCCTTCCCATCAGTTATTTATAAGCATTGATAAGTTCCCCCCAAGCCTTCTCTTCTGCAGGCTTGACAATCAGCTGTCCCAGCCTCTCCTCATATGAAAGGTGCTAAAATCCCCTAGTTATCTTCACAACCCTTGGCTGGACTCAACTCAGTAAGTCCATGTCTGTCTTGTACAGGGGAGCCCAGAAATGAACACAGTTCTGACGCAGAACTGAACCCATCGTGCAGGCAACTCTAGTTCCTCTGTGGATCTGAGCCTTTGTCTTCACACTCATTTACTTTTTCAGTCCTCAGCCCTTTGGTATAACTTCCAACAAGTGTGCAAAGTGTAGCAGCACTGGTTTATGGTTTGCACATCTTTCCATCAGAAGCAGGTTTGAAGCTATCAGATTCATTATACCAACAAGCACCCACAATCTGAGAACAATTTAGGGT
The DNA here is from genome assembly GCA_026283785.1 of Coracopsis vasa. Taxonomy (NCBI): domain Eukaryota; kingdom Metazoa; phylum Chordata; class Aves; order Psittaciformes; family Psittacidae; genus Coracopsis; species Coracopsis vasa. The sequence goes on from JANHGB010068448.1 coordinate 16,556, forward strand.
TTCCTGCGATGCACATCACTCTCATGTTCCATGAAAGGAGCTTCTTTACCAACCTCACTGCCTTCCAGAAGGTGCCAGATGCTCCCTAGTTCATTAATAATCCATGTAACTTTCCAGTGTACTTCATGGAAAAAAAAATAAATCATTCGGTTTTAGCTTGAGCTACTGGGTTCTTTTCATGCCTACAGTATTAATCAGTCATTTACACTGATTCAAATTATCCAAGTCAATATTTCACTAATAATTTGATTGCAATAACCAGGCACAGTTGAACCTCCGCTTAAAGCTGAAGTCGCAGGTGAAAGGTTTGATCACTCATTCGTACCTGAATTCCTGTCCTGCAGCTAAATAACTACTTCCAGAAAACTAAATGAAAAAATTAAATTCTCAAGTAGAAATATAAAATGGAGTGGAACTACAAATTTTGCCATTAAAGTTTTAAAGGACTTTGCATGGGAGAACCACAGCCTGGAAGATGGGCACGCTGAAAACTGTCTTTGATTGTCCAGTCACCAAGCAGTCAGGTACAGAGGGTGCAGTCCAGGGACCAGGCAACAGCGAGGCCATTGCACAACTTCTCTGGATGTTGAGGGGGCCTGGAATCAGGACTGCCTGTTAGAGACACATGGGGGGTCCCAGGAACCTGGAACACCAGTGGGCTTCCCAGGGGATGTGAAAGCTGGGCTGACCAGAAATCAGCTATGGTCTTGGTGAAGTGCAAAAAAGGATAGAGCACTTGCCAGTCAGACCTTCTCGAAACAAGAACATCATATGCATTTCCACCCCAGCTTGATGCACAAAACCTCCACTGACCCATACACAGTTTCAGTGATATTAATAGGATTTCCAGACTTCTACAGTGCAGGTTTGCACAACCTGAAGTTAGAAAAATGAGAACTGAAGTGATCAGGAGAGCAGTCAAAAAGGTATTTCAAAAAAAATGATACAGCAAAGTAGATAAACAAGATTGTCCTTATCACATTTAAATCAATAACAAACTTTTTGTTTCATTTTGGTTTTGTTTTCTTTGGTTTTCTTTTAAAAGAATGTTGCTACAGAAATTCTAGTGTATCTGTACAGAAGCCAGGAGAGGCTAGCCCAAATTTGATGCAGGTTATAAACAGAATTACAAAAAAGCCAGTGCCAACCATGAAAAACTATATAAGAACAAATAATACAAATATAAGAAACTATATAAGAACGAATGTCTGAACAAGATAAAAACATGCAACAGATTTTCTTTTCAGGTGTGCATAAGGTTATTAATTATAGTTCACTGGTTGTAACATGACTGCAGCAGAGACACGTGTGCAAACACAGTCCTTGCCATGTAGTACTTACAGGCTACACTTCAAAAACACCGAAATGACTGAAATGATATGTGGACCCTATAGTAAACCCTTATTTGCAATGTCCTCAAAACAGCTCTCAGAAAGGCCAAGCAGAGTTGGCACGTCAGGCTGGTGTGAAAGGGCTACAGAGAGATCCCAGTTTTCTCTCATGGGGATGCCTGTGTGTGCTATAAAAAAAGGCGTGGGCTTCCCAGTTGTGAAGCATGATGGGGTAGGTGGTATTTGTGGTGCATTAAATAGACAATATTCCAGAATGTTTGAGCATGACCATAACTAAACATTGGGGGTTTGACCCGTCACATAACCCTGCACGCCAAGGAAGTCATCTAAGGCTACAAATGAATCTGTCCCAAAATGCCAACAGATGTTCCAACTCCATCTCTTACCCTCTGTTGTCAAAACTCTTCACAGGACCTTGCAATCTCACTAACACTCACTCTTGAGGCTTGCAGACTAGATTATGGCTTTAAAATACGAGGCTTCCTGGTATTTCTCTCGAATCCTACACCATCTCTGTTGTTGTCTCACATCTCTGAAGAGATTAACAACATTTCCAAGGTTTCAAATATAGATATTTCTTTCCACAGCTGTCTGCTTTGCCTAGCATGAGCAATGTTGTTTTCATTTAAGTAGCTCTGCCCACATCACTCTATTTTTAAAGCTATGACAATTGTTGCCATACCACAACTGTCTAATGGCAGGATCCAGAGTTCTGGCCCTAATAGCTGTCATCTACTGCAACCCAACTGAAAATTTTTATGAGGTCCCCTCACTTACACCAGCCAAGTCTCTGGCATGCAAAGATTGTGTGTCTCAAACCCAGTGCAGGATCCTGTTTATATTCAAGTATACTCAATATAGGAAATGGAATTTTTTAGAAAAGCAAAACAAAACCCAAGCATGGAATCCTGCCCACGCTTAAGTCAGTAACAATTTTGCACTCCATTTACCTGGACTGGGGTTTCACAGTGAGGATTTCGCTGCCTACACCTCTGAAATTGTCTGCTAATGTTTCACATTCACAGTAGCTTTTTATTAAGTTTCATGTGATATGTTTCATGAGCTCTTAAACAAGAATTTCTGAAGGAGGAGGAGGAGGATTTGCATCACCCACCAGTGAACAGGAATCTCACGCAACTTTTAACAGAAAATCAACTCCAAGTGTTTGCAGTAGTTTTGCCATGGAGTAGCGCTCACCTGCAATTTGGTTCTCTGCTCCCCATCTCTTGTGTTAAGCTACTGCTGGCTGCTGGAATTTGAGGTTGAAAGAAAACAAAACAGGAAAAAGCTGTCTGTATGCAAACTACTGTCAATTCCACAAACAGATCTTTTCCTCCTTTAATGTGTTATGTATAGTTCTCTCAGGTGTTAATTAAAACAGCAGCATGAGCTTCCAGTAAGTTTTGTGGGGATTTGAATGATTTTTTTTTTTTAAATGAGGGTGTCTCTTTGAATCAGTCCTGCTATTACAATGCACTGTTAGCAGGAGCCTTTTTCCTTACCTCATTACAAGAGAAATATTACACACAACATACTTTACAGTTTGTGTTCCTATCAGCGGGCAAAAATGAATACCAAAATTTCCACCCCAGCAACTATGCACCGCATATAACATGATTACAAGCTATATTACTGTTTCCCATACTCTGGCGTCTAAGCTTGGCCTTATCCAACTTCCCCATCAATCACTGCACACTACTCTTTGGTTCCATGTCATCATATTTCCATAATCATTAATCATGTTATCCAATAAATCCTTGAGCAATTATTTAAGTTGCTCTCTTAACAGCTGTCCACTTCGCATATTGCCACCTTGGCTGCTCATTTACCAGCATGCCTTTCATCTGGGAACTGTTCAATCAGATCAATAACATGTAAGGAAAATGCAAATGGTTTGAAACAAGACAAATTCTTTCATGTGGAATATTCACATTTTTAACAAGCCTTTCAACTCTGCAGCTGAAGCTTCTCTTTATAGTGATAAAGTTCTTTATAACGATTTAACAAATTACAGCTAGATAACGGCAAAGCATATTGCATTTAGCAGCAGAATAAGTGGTGGGTGTGAGGAGGAGCTGGGAGCTCCCAGTCACACATGCACTGGCAATCCTCCTCCTTCCCAATGACCCAGGAGACAAGATGCCAGACTTCTGCCTGTGGGAGACAGATGTAGTGAGAGACAAAGGCCATTTGCACATTCAGGTCTGTGGGTAATGGCCTCGTTTATCCCTGTGCCTTCCCAGCAGTCTCAGACATGCCTTTCCATTCCTTTGTGGGTCCCGGTCCGCCTTGCAGACTCTTCCCATCAAGCTCTACTGTTCCTTTCCCACCGTTTCCTCCCCTTTCCCACCCCTTTCTCCTGTGCATTGCTGTCACAGGACCACTGACTTTGGGGATCATTTTTGTTGGTCTGGTTTTGCTGATAGGTTTTGTCATGTGTGAGAGGACCTCTTTGGCTTCAGGCAGATGTACAGCTCCTGTCTGTCTGTCAAGAAGGTGCATGAGGAATAGGCAAGATTACTAAATACAGTTTACTATCTGCAATGACTAAATGCCAAATACAGATACAAATTGTAGTGCACTTGGAAAGCTGATTAATTAAAAACCCTGGCACTGCAGACAGATGCTCAAGTTTCAGATGTTACTTTATCAGTATCATCCTACTCTTCCTAGACTCAGGGCAGATTATCATCAAGAATTTTTCAGCCTCCTCTGCTGAAGTTTTCTTAAGCATTTTAGTAGTTTGAAACAACACTTTTTCTGCAGCCCTGTTTTCTAATGGTACCAATTCTCTTAGTCACAATTTACCATGGTGCTATATAAATTTCACACCTGAAGAAGACAAAAAGGGAGGAAGAAAAAGTAATATACGTCTTTATAAATTATTATATTCCGTGCTTTATTTGTTGAAGTGAAGGCTATGTGATGAATGCTGCTGCATGACTGTGCAGTTTATCATTTTACCACAAACCCTCACAGCTAACATTTGTATTGCAATACTACCCCCAGGCCTCCAGTGGGGCAGCTCCCCATGCTAAATGCTGTACACGTATAATGGGTGACAGGCCATTCCTCAAAGACCGTATGAGCTAGACACAAGAGACTCCTACTAATCAAAGATGCCTCCTTTCTCCAAATGGATGAACAACACATTTTGTTTCTGTGACACTTGTAGCCACAGAAACTCTGGGGAGGCAGGAGGAGGACAGTTTTTATGATGCTATAGGTAGAGGCTGAAGAAAGAAGTCTGCCTTTACAGGACACAGAAGGATGAAGTGGATAGCACCGGAAGAATCTGGAAATAGCCGAAAGCGATCTTACTGTGCAATGGGTGGAGTACAGACTTCTGTGGCATAGCAGTATGGTTTTACTGCCCTTCATTCAGGATAACTTATTTGCCTCTTGCCTGTCTTTGCCGCTTATCAATAGTTCAGTCCCCAAGTTCCTGCTGATAAATACAGGATATATGTAGAGAGTTACAGGATCAAATACACAAAATATCAGTAGATGTTTGAGTATAACTCATTCTTTTAATATAAATAGTTACTAAAATGTGATAATTCATGTGAGAGTTATGAAAATATGTATCTGTATAACATCTGCACTGACTAGGCAATGTGAGGGTGTAATACTTGATCTCAACTTCAAAATTTTATTTTAAAAGTTTGTTCAAATCTGATGCAATTTGGTACTTCCCTCTTGACAAGATACATCATGACCCAGTTTGGAAAGAGTAGAAAAATTGGGAAGACTGTCAAAAGGTGCCTGTTACATGCGATTTATTTATCCAGTTGAAATCCAGGCCACCTTCTATTCAGGTCAATGTGAACGCTGCCATTGAGCTCAAAATGGGCAATATAACCTCCAAACAGAATATTACAGAATGGTTAAGAAAATGACAAATAGGTGAGTTGAAAATTGACTAGTATAATTGGACAGTGCTTTGGGGGACTTACTTCAGATACCTTGAAGTACAGCTCTGTGCTGAATAAAACATCCTTATTGCAAAGATTTTGCTCTTAAGACATGCAGAAGAAATCTGTAGGCATAAGAAGATGCACACATTACAACAGCAGGTCATGTCACAAGCTGGCATAATAAATGGCATAGTTTCTTTGGCTTTGGCAGCTTTCATGAAGCTTCCATGACTTCATGTGAGCAATGAGAATTTCTACCACTAAGATACTGTCCATTGCATGTTTGTGAACTGTATGAGGTACAGCCAAGTTGTGAGATAGCTAATACTAATGTGGAATTTTGGGGAAAGAAGCTTGTTGACCACACTGGGGAGCCATTTAGGTGTTTAAACATGTGTGTCTAGTGCCACTTTAAAATTCCTTAGGATTTCTCAAGATGATTGCCAAGATGACTCTTCAAGATGACCATAGAAAGGTGCAAAGGAAGAACAGGTGATAACTGTTAGCTCATCTGACTACAATAGTACTTAGTAGCTGCTACTAGGATCCCAAAACCCACTGCTGCCCTCCCATGCAGAAGAAAGAAAAATTCTCTGAAGTGCTAAGAAGCAGCAGCTCAGCAAAAGCATGCAAATGTGAGTGGAGGAAGTTATATATAGGGGGAATGTTTAAGTTGAAAGAATAGATATTGGGAGGAGGAAGAAATAAGAGAGATGGCTTGGGGGAGGAAGGAATAGCATGGAGCAGATGTTCCTTTTGTGGTGTATATAATACTACCACTACAAAATCTGCTTCTGAGAGGGACATGGCCTGGCCAGAGAGGGAGCTGCTGCTGTTGGTGCTGCTGACAGCAGTGGCTAGCAAATAAAGTGTGGTAAGAGGGCTTAGCACAGAAAATGAAACAGTGTCAAGGGAATGAGATATAGCTGGAAAATGAGAAAAAAGAGGTTCAAGTCCATCCCATTTTACACAGATTAAAGTGGGAGAATGGTGTTTTCTGATGATATGAGCCAGTGCTCACCAGTCTTGCCTGATGGACACCAGCCCATGTTCCTGAGGCAAAAACCAGCCTGACCTTGCCCTGTGTTTATTCCTATGATTCATAATCACTTGTATCTGTTCTCTTTGTTACTTTCCAGACAGGTGCCAGTAAATTGAAGGTGGCTGACACTCTTTTAAATAGTTTTTAAAGTGGATTTCCTCCTTTAATTTTATTGGGTTTAAGGAATGGTATTTACATATTGACTTATACAGAGATGCTCGAATACCATACTAGAGGACCTCAGTGATTTGTACAAATAGCTTTTGGACTCACTAAGAAGGAAGACAACCAAACATGCTAATAACAGCAAGCATCAAGAGCCACAAAATATTACCTGAGACTTGTACCTTAATTCCAACTGTATTATCACTAAGCTCTTTAAAGGCTACTGCAATATCCAAAATGCCATAAAAATCTTTTGACTCTGTCTTGCTTAAAATTAGTGAATCCTTTGTACTGTGGTGACAGCTGCCTATGAGCTAGAAAATTGTAAATCAGTTTAGCACAGGGTGATCAGGTACAATAATTAACAATTTTACTAGAGTATATCAGAGACTAAGAAAGGAGAGCGAAATCCTGATCCTAGTGAAACTGATATTCTCGGGACTTAAGGGGTCAGCTCTTCACTCTCCAAGCTTTATATCATCTGGATAAAGACTTTTTAATATGATTGCATAAATAATATAGCTGTATTGTCTCTTGGCAAAAAGTATTTGTTTATGTGAATAGCTGTTATAAAAGTATGTCAAAAGTAAATGTTCCAAAGAGCATGCACAATGCTGTAACAGAAAAATCTATTATAATGTCTCATTTTCGATTAAGTAACTGTAAAATATTTTACTCTTTCTGGTTTTTGTTTTTGTTTTGCAATTCGTTTGGTTTCCAAAACATTTGAAACTGAACCCAGGACTTAAGCAATGTACAGATAGTTGCTATGACTGAATCTTATTTAACCTGGTGAGAGGCTTTCAAAAAGCTGGTCCCTACCAGTGATCCCAGTAGCATGGACATCACTGCTGATACTCTACAGTCTGGGGTGATAGAGGCTAGCGTTTGTAGTCCTGGATCGGATTTCCCGCAACGGTTCATCCTCTTTAAGTTCTTCTGAGGTGTAGCTCACCCAGATGCTCTGTTTCCGCTTGTGGTTCACAGTTGCTACTAATGAATTGAGTTTATTTCTTAAAAACCAGCTTGCACTGCTGGATGTTAATGTCTCTTCTGGCATTGCTGGTTCTAAGCAATAAACAAAGTCTGCAACTCAAACCCAGAGTAAAAGTAACAGGGAAGTGAAAGTGTACAGCTATGCAAAACTATCCAGAATTAATTCTATCTGGAAGTGTCCTAATAACAGTAGCTCCTTCACTCACAGCCTTAACTCATTCCACCAGGAAAAAATTAAAGTTGGAAGCAAAGCACTCTTAGGGCTCAAATGCAAGCAGACAGATGGAACTGCAGTGTAAATACAGGCAAACTGACAAGGCACAAAACTGCTTTAGAAATAACTTCCAGTAGCAGAAGTCTACCAGCAGGGAAAGGTCATTTGTAAGGTTTGTTTAGAACAAGGCAAGACTAAACACTGTGTGGAGCTCTGTGGCTTTCTAAGACAGAAGAGGTTTCCCACAGACCACCAACTCCTCCTTTGGGAAACATGGGCAAGATATTTCAGAAGTCCTGTCTAAAAAATGTAATGAAGCATGTAGAAGGTAATACAATAATTTATTGAGTGGCTCGTAACAGGGAAGTTTACTCATCTTCCTCAGCAATGATATTACATAAGTAAATGGAAGGGATATTGGAGAGATCACACATGCTGAGAACTGCAAAAGCCAATTGGCTTCTTTAGCTTATCACTATCAAGTAAGTGGATGGGGTTCTACTTCTATGGTTTTGCTTTGTGTTCTGCTACCAATTCTCATGGAATTAGAAACACTCTTCTGCAGCAGCCATCTCCTTTGGAAAAGTTTCCCTTCCTCCCCTCTTTAGTTTCCACATGTCCAGGGATGAAATCTGTCCACATTAACCAGAGTACTGGTTGGAAAAGATGACCTTCAATGTGTGAGCACAAATGACTACCAGGCTTTTTGTGACACCAGTAATCCTGGGAAGCTGTGTCTGTCGTTGGAGTTGGCAGAAGAAAGCTTTTATAGCCCCTCTGTGGCTCTGCATCTGTGTTTGTGTGAATGGTACGCTATCTGCTGTACATCTCCACCTCCAGCCGAGGATGCCAGCTCACACAAGTACTGACTATTTGGAGGAGCTTCCTGTGCATTGGGGTCCCTCTTGCACAGAACACTGTGGCAGGGAGGGAGGGCACATGAGCACTTCAGCACACATAGTTCAATTTGAGGGCGAAAGCTGGCATTTGGTTTTGATAAAGTAGCTGCTACCTTACACTCGTACTTCATGCCATCCTTTGTGTTGCAGGAGGTGTACTTAAACCATGGAAAAAGCAAGATGTGTATCTGCTGGGTGCCTACATTCAAATAACACTCAGAGCAATCTCTGTTGTGCGGTGTAAATAGACATGGCCTTAATTTTTTAATCCCTCATCTGTACTCTCTAGTACACAAGGTATGTAACACGGATCATTATTTTTTCCATTCAGTGCTCAGCCAATTTTGGCTCATTTTTGTTCCTGGAGATCTCTAGTGTGCATCTTATACGTATTTAAAATAAATACACCATCTGTAATTGGATCCTAACCAGCCAACACTAAACAATCCTATTTTCATTGATACTCAAGATTTGTTTCTAATATGAGCAGAAGGCTCTTCTTTATGCTTTAGCCAGTAATTAATAGAGGACATATTTGTTACAAATATGTAGCGAAACTTACTATAAAATAATATAAAAAATAAAACCCCACTTTAATTTACACTGTAACCCAACTGGAGAAGATATTCATAAGCCAGGCAAGGAAAATGTCCAGAAGAAATAGCTATTCAGTAATTTCCCATTTATCATTTGCTCAGTCACATTAAAACTTTTGAAATCTGTATTATTTTTTTCCCTTTAGGTGAAGTGCTGAATTTTTCTGAAAGGCTCCATTTTTGTTCAGGATTGCATTGTTAGTCTTTTGCTTTGCAGTGGCCATATATTTCGGTATATAAATTCAAAACTGGAAAAAAACAATTACCTGAGATAAGACATAGGAGATTTGCAACCCCTTCTCACTATTTCTGTTTCTCTTGTTGGCTGATAAAAACAGACCAACCAGCCTCCAACTCTGCTTATTTGCATCAATGCAAAGATACACAAGCTGCATTCACAAATTTTCTGAGCATGCTGTGAGTGGTAAAATATCCTTTAACCTGTTTTTATCCCTTCTCTTTTGCAGCCAGCTTCCTGCATTCATTTAAAAAGAAACAAAATAGGAATTATGGTCCTGGTTGTAATCATGACATTTCATGAAATTAATATTATCTATTATACAAGGGTAAGATGACATTACATACTGTGCTATTTAATTAGCCATCTAATAGCTTTACTGACCTGCTGTATTTCTTCTTTCCAGCCTGCTTTTTATGTTTTGTGCTTGCATGAATTTTTCTCTAATTTTGTTTTCTATTTCTTTCATGTATGAACAGGTTTTGTTACACAGGAAACTGTCAACTTTCTCTTTGGACTGTACCATCCCACCATCTGCAGATGGGGCTGCGTTGCATCAAGGCTACCTTGTGCTCAGGTATCCCCTAGTGACTCAGACTGTCCTGCTTACTAGACACTCTTTTGTATGGAAAGTCTTTTCAAGTCCCTAGCTTTTGTTAACTCTTCTATATGTGTATTAACTCAGTTGAGAAAAAGAAGGCTAGGGAGGCTGGTGAAATAAAGACTTGAGAAACAGTCTAAGGAAAGCAGCTGAGCTGTAACAGTGCAGAGGGGTGGTGGCTGGCACAGGGACAGTTAGGAAACACTCCATAGAGGATACCCATCTTCAGCCAGAATCCAGTCTTCCTACGGAGCACTCAGTGCTAGAGGAAAAGGCTGAGGATTTTCCATGCGTGGTCACTGCAGTCAGAGGAGTAAACTGACAGTTTTGTGGTGTGTGGCAATTCCTCCTTTCACTCTACAGATCTGCACTGTCACTGTTCTAACAGAAATTCACTGTGCCAGATGAAAGAGAAACTATTCTCATACTGCTTGCTGGCTGTGCTATATAGGGGAGGGATCCTTCCCTCCTATTCACATCTTAGACCCCTGTGAGGACCATATTCTAGCATGGAGGACAGCAGAAAAATCTGACGTCCCTCATGGCAGAAAGAAAGGAAAGATTTTTCCCAACAGATGGGCTTGTCATGCCGTTTACCCTCCAACCAACTAAAAATTTCCCTTATGCAAAGTTAAGAAGAGGGAACCAGACAAGCAGAAAGACTTCAGGATTTTTCTTTTCCGTTTCCCACTGCATAGTTAGAGGAATAAAAGCAGATATCTGTGAAAAGCCACTGTGGACTGAGCCTGCAGTCTGATAAACAACAATAACCTTTTTCTTGACACTAATTCTTTTATTATATTTTTAGAAGAATTTAAAAGCCACTTATTTTTGAAAACTATGATTTCAGGAAAAAGTATAATTTTCACATTTCCTCTGATGTGTTGTATGCCCTGCTGTGTTATGACATTTCAAGTTTCATCAAGTCACATTAATTTACATTCTCTCATGTTTTCTCAGTGGAACCTGCTCTTCGGGTCTATTTTCATTCATTGCTTGATCACTTTAATGTATTTGTATTACTGAATACTTGGGCCATATTAACTGATCTTTCCATACCCCATGCTTGCAATTCATTAGCAATCATTTCTCTTCTCTGCACGAAGAAAGGAAAAAAGAGATGAGAGAGAAGGAAAATGAGAGAAAGACAAAGACTTGGGAAGAAAGTGAACAGCAATTTAGTACACAGCCTGGGATGCATTCTGCTCTGCTGCTTGGGATTTGGTTATATTGGGAAATTTTCTCTGATGTGACCAGCACAGATTGGTGAGCCAGTAGAAACCTGAGTCATAAATGCAGTTAACTGGTGTAAACCATTCTTTATTTCAACTTTTGTAAGCTTGTTCAAAGCAGTGCAAATACGTTTGTGTTAGAGATTTGTGTTTGTGTTAGGTAAAGCAGTCTCTTGGATCCCATTAGTGCAGAAAGCCAACAAATTTTCCAGGCTTGTGCAATGCTGATGTGAGGGAGAGCTGGGCACCAAGCCTGTTTGTGGTCTTGTTCCTCAGCAGTGTTTTGGTTGCCCATGCCTGAGTGGGAGCTTCAGAAGAGGCTCAAATTCCCAAATTTGAGCTCCTAAGTTCAGTTTGTTCAGAGCAGCCAGCACAGCTGATGTACAATATTGCCATTCTTCATCTCCTGACATAGATAAAGTTCAAATGATAAAACATTAAGCAAGAACCAATTTTATCTACCCTTTCCCTATGTTTATTAATTTAATGACTGAATGAACCATGGTGTTTCTCCCCCCTCTTGCCACCCTTTTCTTGAAAGCGGCACATGAATACAAAGTAAGCGATCAGGCACTCAGAAAGCTTTGCAGCCTCTCAGTAAACTTCCATTCCCTCCTCAGTATAAGGATGCTTGACCTTCCCTGGTAGTGCTTTCAAGTCCTTACTGCCTAACACAATGAAAATCAGGCAAGGTGTGCTCTGACATGTGTAGGCAGCTGCTAATCATCCTGTACAGAGCCCTGAAGCAGGGGTTTCAATGACCATGCAAGGTGCGAGTCTTTTTCAGCCATGGTGGAGCCAAACATGGTGAGGGTTGGAAGCCTCAGGCTTTGGGTGGAAGGAAGTCTCCTGCACTCTGAAAAAATCATGTTGCCTTCAGCTCTCTGTCAGTGAGGAGCACGTACAGCTCAGTCCCTCTGCTCTTAACACGCTCCCTTGACTTATCCTACATTGAGATGTTGCCTGTAACCCCATCTTTCTGAATTTGCAGCCAAACTCCGATATCTACACAAAAGTGGAGCCTGTAGCAACATAGCAGGTTGTGACTTATTTCCCCACCTATATCCGTGTGCGTATACACCTACCCCTCGCACCCCTACCTCTGGCAGTGAAGACATTGCTTACAGTCCATCTGTTGTCCAATCTCAAGCTCTCCATTTCCTGTCCTAAAAGCAGCTTCACCAGTGGAAGGAGACAAGGCTGGGGGTCAGGAGTTGTCCAAGATAAATGTTTCTGTCATTTTCGTTGCATTGTCATAAAGCTGTTTGGAGATATCAGGCCACACAGTACTTTAGTGAGAGCTGGATTTCAATTCAGACCTCTTCTCTAACCTCTGACAAATCTGCGGGAGCTGCCAGGAAGGCTAAACACTGGTAACCCAATTAGGACAGAGGGGAGAGGACCAAATGTGACCACAGACACAGACAGCCCAGCTTGCCCATTTTGATGTCCTCCTACCTCTGAATGAGGAAGATGATGCTAAAGCTTTCCTTAGAGGGTTGAATGGAGCAGCATCATGTATCAAAGCCTTGGGAAGAAGAGGGCAAGGAAGGCTTATCCTAGCCTGTATTATCACTGATGGCAAGTGATCCGGTGCCACATGCCCAGTAGGAGAGTGATCAGCACAGCCCAGGGAAAGCAGCACAGATATGACAGCACGTCTGTTATCCACTGAACATTGGTGACAGAATGGAATGTAATCTGTGTGTTTACATTCAGAGATTAAAGACAACAAGTGGCTCCAGCAGGACGTGCTGTCCTGCAATGGAGAACAGAAAAGGATGCTTACGTAAGATGGCCTGGCAGCAGTGCCCAGGAGGAACAAGCAGACTCATTTTCTCCTGCAGGCAGCACAGAAAGGGATTACTACTGGGGGGAGGGGAGGCAGGAATAGGGAGAGAGAAATTAAGAGTCCAGATGTCTACTCTCTATATGCGGTTTCCAAGGGCTGTGGAAATAAAATAGAAAAACCCCTACTGTTTTGTGCCATGAAGTCAGACACGTATGCAAGGAGTCCACTCTTATTCAGGACTGAGATTTTGTTACGTGACCTTAAGCAAAGCTGATCAGCTGGACTGAGTTTCCTCAGTCTCCTCCAGCACCTGTGAACCTGAGGCACAGATTTTGCAGAGCTAAAAGTCTGTCCCTCCCTTCCGCTGGGATGCAGCTGTCTAAATGTCTTGTCTCTCTTAAGAGATCCCAGAGTACAGGGTGGGAGAGCTGTAAGGGAAGCATGGGCTGGTGGGATCCCCTCATTCACAGCTTTAGCAGCTGCAGTCCATATTAACCCTGCTTCAGGAATCAATGGCCACGGAGCAATTCAACCCATTCTGGAACCTAAGTGCAAAAAGGGGCAAGCTTCGGTTGGCCACAATACAGTCAGTCAGAATATAAAGAGTATTGCTAGTCGTATTCAAGCTTAATTAGGGCTGGGAGCAGGAAAGCCAAAATGCCAGAGGCTGCCTTACCTTACCCCTTAGAGGAATATGATTCCTGACACTAACAGACTGGAAGAAAAATATAGTTTAGAAGCCTTATGCCTTCCAAGCAACAGATGCAGCACTATTGATATCTTAAATAGACTGTGATTGACCTTTTAGCTTCTTTTTGTGTCTTTTCTCATGGGAGGTAGCAGTCATTTCTGCTATGTTGAAAACAGAAAAGTTGCTATATGTGTGTGCCCGAAGGTTTGTAAAATAAGAGAGGAGAATAAGAAACAAAACCAAGTGGCACTCTGCTTGCTATTACTCCCCTGGTCCCTTCTTGAAGCCACTTTCTGTATCCTTAAAGATGCCATCCTACTGGTGGCAAGCAGCAAGGTGGGAGCCTGTCACAGGAAAATGTGCCCAAGTCCTATTTTACTTACTGCCAGTTGACAGCACGACAGAAAATCATCCCTAGCCAGTCAGCATAGCAAAGTTACTTTTTGAGTGATGTGCACTGCACAGTATATGGAGAGTGAGATCAATGGAGGACAATAGAAATCTAAATTGACAGTACACTAATAATTGTTGGCATTAACTAATCAGATGGGATTTTAAAGTTCACACTGTGAACATTGATATTTTCTGTGTGATGGGAAGACAGTTTGAACTATTTTTTTCTATTAATAAGTGTTTGAAAGGCTGTTAGAAGAAATTATTACTGTAGTAATCAGAGCTCTCTGTGTGAAACCGTTTCATAGGTTTTGAATTTTGTAAAGCAGGAGATAGTCTGTATTGAAAATAGTATGAGCCTTTACCTGGGTACCTAATAACAATGTGAAAGTTATATTTGCCTTAAATCATCTTTTAATTCATTCAGCAATATGCTGTTTTCATGATAATCTCTGGAAGACAGACAGGGCCCAGGGCAAGGGGTTTCTGCCACCCTCCACTGATCGACAATAACTCTGCCCTACTCCCCAGCCCCTCTGCAGACTTCACCAGGCAGACTTCACCCATATAGACTGTCCCAGGGCTTTGCCAAGGGGAACAGAAACAAAAGATGCCAGCCCTGGGTGCTTCTGATAAATCTGCTAGATGCCACTGGCTTATGTGCCTGCAGCCCTGAGGGACCCTGCCTCAGCACCACAGTGGGTGCAGTTATGTTTGTGTAAGCAAACACTGTCACATTTCTCTTCTCACTAATGAAGGTCAAACTATATCAGATTTAATGGCATCTTTAGACTATAGTGCACATGGGGTAAGAGATTCCCCTGTCTTTGCACAGGTGTCCAGTGCATCAGCTAGGGTTTATGGAAGAGCCTAACTGGTTCTTACAAGTATAAACATCTTGGTTCATAAAGATGAGAATGTTTTTTTGCATCATAGAATCATAAAATCATTTAGGTTGGAAAAGACCCATAAGATCATCAAGTCCAACTGTCAACATTACCAGGTCTGCTTCTCAAGCATGCATCTGTTGTGTGATTAGTGCACATAATTTAGCATTAGGTGGCTACACAGAATGGCTCTAGCTCTCACTTGGACTGGGAAATAATGTTATTCCCATTTCCTGGAGTAAACCCTAAACTAATACTGTAACTTGTACTGATGTTCAACAGTGTTGTGGTAGCTACCCCATGTGAAATCCAAACCAACTTCCCTTTTGCCAAAGAATTATATTTATAACATAATACAATATTGCGCAAGAAGGAGTCTGGAAATGAGCACGTGACACTCAGCCCATATCAGAATAGACCTTGAGTCAAGAAAAAAACAACTGTTAACCCCTTATGATACTCCTTCCCAGCAGCCTCCACGAACAGATTCTCTCCTGCTTTAAATTAAATCCTTTCGTTTTTGCCTTGTGCTCCCCACTCCTCTCTGCCTTTACTGTATGATCAATACTGTCTAAGCTTCGGGAATATTATCAGAGCCATGATTGCAACCTCTAGCATTATAATCCATAGGGTTGCTGGGAGCATTAGAACATGCAGGGTAAATTAATTCAGTCTAAGTAAAAGCTTTGAAGCTAGGAGCATCACCAGGCTTTTGAAGCTTAAGCCCTGTTTAGATTACTTGATTAAAGTAGGTCCAAAGCTTCACCAATCAATATATTTTGCTTAAGGAGCAGTGTTGTTACAGAAGCATATTTAATTTGATCTGCAGTACCCTGCCCAGAAGATGGTCTGTTAGAGCAAAATGAGATAACATGCATGGAATGGGGGGAGAGGGGCAAAATCACTGCCATGTTTTTGTGTGTGCCTGTGGAGATTGCTTGCAGCAGTTGTACAGAATAGCCCGTGCAGACAAACAGGGAGCAGGGAAGTGACATGAAGATTACAGGCTTGGAAAGAAGTAACTGAATCTTCTATTAGCTTAAAATTGTAAAACCTGTCAAATGTCCACACCTACAGACGTGCATGATTAAAGGGACAGCCCTGCTCTTCACCCAGTTTAAGTTTTGCTGCCAGCTTCAGCGGAACCAGGACTGATGGTCTGGTTACATGGATGGAAGCATCTCTGATAAGATTACCAGCATTGTACCTGTGCGCCAATGTTGACAAAAAGGTCATTATTTGTTCTAAAATCAAGCAAACTTTAGTCTGACCATTAGGTCATAGTTGAGAAATGCCAAAAATACAGCAACCTCATGATTATCTTTCTCACTTGACAATATGAATATGAAACAGGTGCAACAGGTATGAGGGAGAGCACAGGTTTAGTTTTGCTCCTCTTGCTTCCTTGCTTTACCTCCACAATTGGTTATACCTGTTTGGTTATTTATTGGTTATAAAATTTCTTCTAAGTGAGGTTCAGGCCAGAGCAAAGTAGTTGTGGGGAGGGGGTTTCAAGCCAAATCAAAGGACACCACAAAAGTGATTTGCTTTCTTCAGCAGAGGGAAGAACTGTTTTATATCAGTACAGTGCAGATGCAGTTGGTGGTGTCGCCAGCAGAACTGTGAGCAGGCCTCTGGGTAAGGGCTGCCGAAGCCGTGGTTACACAGGGAACGTTTTGGCCAGAAGTGCCTGATGTCCCAGGCCCAGCAGGCAAGGCAGCTTGCCCACTCCCAGCTGCACAGCAGCTGGGCACCATGCGGGCAGGGAGTGACCTCCAGCAGTGAGCTGCTCTGGTAGGAAATTAGACATTGAGGTGGAGTCAGGTTCAGTAATGGTAACCAGGGTTGGGAACAGCCCAGGTCTCAGCAGGTCCTGAGGAGGGCAACAGAGCTGGTGAAGGACCTGGAACAAAAGTGTGATGAGGAGCGGCTGAGGGAACTGGTGTTGGTCAGCCTGGAGAAGAGAAGGCTCAAGGGGGACCTTATTGATCTCTACAACTACCTGAAAGGAGGTTCCAGTGAGGTGGGGTTTGGTCTCTTCTCCCAGGTAACAAGTGACAGGACAAGAGGTGGCAGCCTCAAGCTGTGCCCGGGGAGGTTTAGATTGGATATTAGGAAAAAATTCTTCACCAAAAGGATGATCAGGCATTGGAACAGGCTGCCTAGGGAAGTGGTGGAATCACTGTCCATGGAAGTGTTCAAAACCCAAGCAGATGAGGCCCTCAGTGATATAGTTTATTGTTGGACTTGGCAGTCTGGGGGTAGAGGTTGGACTTGATGATCTTAAAAGTCTTTTCCAACCTGGTTGATTGTGTGAAAGAAACAGGGCATGCATGAGGTATGCCTTCAGGGCTGCGGAGAGTGCAAACCCATGGCTTCGACACCAGCACTGGTGATTAAAAACAAGGCTGTCGTTTGTATCCCAATGGAAAACATAATCCACTTAGATTTCTAATTGGACTTGATTAGACATTTAGACAACTTTTTTTCAGTAGCAATTTAAATGAATTAGTTATATTTTCCAGCCTACTGAACAGATTAGATGAGCAAATCGTGTGCTACCTTCATGACGCAGCATGCCCCATCTGCAATGCCTGAGTCCTGTGGCTCTTTAAGGAGCACCATGAGGCCTGACTCCACCTTGGTGCTAGCCAGCCATGAAGGCAAGCTGCTCCCTAAGAGACAGGGACCTCTCCAGCATGGACCAGCCCCACAATACTGAACAAGGTGAGCAGGGCGGACCTGGAGAGAGTAGCCAGGTTCTACCAAGAATCCAGATCTCATCAGGGAACTTTGTGCTTATGAGGCAGCTCCAAAATGAAGCTGGGAGGTCAATACACTGGTTGGAATCAGGTTCAGCGATGGTAACCAGAGCTGGATACAGCCCAGCAATTGCTGGGCAGGTCCACAGTGACAAGGCATGTCTGGGAAGTCAGTCTGCAGGTCAGGATATGGATAAACAGGGTCCATGGCCAGGCACAGGCATGACTGTGGCTGAGCAGGAGGCTGGTACTTCTGCAGCACAGCTCAGACAAAGAGTGACAGCGCGGGGCTGAGTTGAAATGGGGCTCCTGGGTCTGTCATCAGGGGTGTAGATGGAGACCCCAGATAAGGCTGGTCAGGGCCATTAATGTCTATTAGTGCCCTGATATTAAATCTGGTGAGCATGTTAGGATACTTCTATGTCTAAATAAAAAGAATTTTGCTCTGGAGTGTCCATCCCTGCGCTGAAAACAGAGCAGGTTTGCTTAGAAGACAATGCGAGGCAGTGCAACCTTCCTCTGCCATGTTGAGGATCTATGCAGAAAGCACTTCTGACCTTTTACACAGGACTCCCCTGACCAGCACAGCTGCTGCCTGGCCTGCTGACCTAGTGGTACAGTACAAAATATGCCCATGGAGAACAAAGCGCAAAAGTATTATCTCAAGCATCTCACAGGCACTGATCATCCCTGTTGCCAAAGCAGGACAATGAATGACCCAAGTGCACAGTCCTGCTGATGTCTATGCAGCAATGCCACACAGAGGTGTCAGGGCTGGTCCACAAAGTATCTTCCTGCTGTACTATCTTGAGGGAACTGAGCTCTGCTGCCCAGAGCACAGCATGGCTGGGATGTGCTGACCTGTCCCCTGGGTACCAACCACCTTGTGTACCTGCACCCAGGGGTCCCACCAATCAGCCTCTGATCCTCCCCACAGCATGAGTGGTGTTAGCTCTGTCAGACTGAGGATATTCCTCACCAGTTAGCAATGGAATGGTTTGCATGTCACACCATATCCCCACACGCCTCTCTGGATGTGTAACTAACATCCACATTCAGGCTTCATGAAAGCATGAGCCCCAGTACAAGACAAAGTGCAAGTCTTTATTGCTAGAGGTTACTCGAGCCCAGCCAGGATGTGCTGTGTACTTAGAGGCAATAAATCCACACAGTGTTTGCCTCTGTGACAGACAGAGACTGAGGCAAAAAATATGCAGTTTGAAAGTTCAAATCTGTAGACAGACAGGCAGTGAGATGTCCTGGATAATGCTGAGGTTGAGGCTGAGGTCTCTTCTGGGAGCTGATACCTCACCAGCAGACTGAGGTGATGAGACCCAGTAATTTAAGAAGTCTCACTGTTAAGGAGATGCAGGCAAACCACACTGGCCCAGATGAAAAAGTGGGCAGGGCAGGACCTTCTCAGCTAATTGCCCCTTCGCTTGGCAGTCCCTTTGGATTCCTGCTCATACCACAGTTCCAGGCTCTGTCCATCAGCTTACCTAGGCATGGGCTGAGCCTCTGGCCCAGATATCCCAGCTCTGGCTCCCAGGAAGAATTTCTGCCTTAGCAAACATATCCCTTCCCTCTAGCAGCCCCTTTGCAACCTGAGTCACACTGGGGCTCCAGGCTTTTTTTCCTTCCTAACCAGCAAACCCTGGCCATGCCCCAGTGAAAAACTTCCAAGGGACTAATCCTTCTGGCAGCTCTTCCTTTCCTTTGGCAGCCACTTTCAAGCTTCTCTTTTTGTCTCAAAGTCTGTATTTTATAGTAACATGTCTTCTTTCTAGAATCAAATATGTTTGTCTTTATATGCATCAGACAGTTGTCCTCATAGTGAGCTCTCATGTATTTTAGTGGCGTTTACAGTCTGAATGGATAAACAACTGGAGGCACTTGAAGGGAGACGAGCTTTACCTGCCTTTGAGCAAATAATCTTTTCTTCTGCCCCTCAACCCTGAACCAGAAATGATTATAATTCCACCTTGCAAACACAGCCGGGCACAAGTTATTACTTGGCTGTTTCAAGATGAATTGCTTAAAACAAACAAACAGGAAGAGAAACCTCCCAACTCTTGGAAATAATTAATCCTCTTTTTTTACCACTGCTACTTAACCCTAAAACAGGACACCCAATGTAGGCTTCATTACTCAGCTACTCATGGCTACCTGGCCTTGCCCAGTCCTTACTTCTCTGGCCGTGACTTGTCCTACAGACCCAGGTCCCCCGCATGACCCCTCCACTCGCTGTAAGCACCACTGTCGATGGAGATGATCTTACCAGCGTGATGGAGGTGACTGATTTGCTTCCAGTTAGATACGTTGTCACAGGCTATTAGTTTTACTGCAGCCTCATTTGAAGGGAATGGTAAAGCAGCAGGGCAAGCAAACAGCTACTGTGTGTGTGGGAGCACTCAGTGCCCAAGCAATTAGGCTTCTTGCTCACTGAATTCAAGCAGTCCCCTGTTTTCACATTTGTTTACACTCCAGCTTACTAAAGCAAACACAATCCTTGTGAAAGGTGACGCCTGCCTAAGAGGTCAGACACAGGGTTAAGTCAGAGGGCTCTGTTTGCAAATAGCTGTAAAAACAGAGATAAGAAGAAGTGACAGAGGGTTCTTAGCACCCAGATTTCCTGTTGGAGGCAGCCAGCCTGCGACCACCTAGGATATGGTTCAGTTGCCCAGATGAAGCAAAACAGGATAGTGAGGAAACAGAAAAGAGAACAGAAATGTGGTTTCTCAGCAGCAGAGACATATCCCGACATGGTCCCCAGGACGTGGTTGATGATTCTCTTCCAGTCATTCAACAGGTGGAATAATTTCAAGCTGTGATTTTGTTCTCACTCACATCAGCACTGATCAGCCTCCACCCAGCACACTGGAGGTAACGGAGTTGAGCCTGACTGGGGTTCAGGAAAGCCATCCAAGCAGTTTTAGTAGCGTTTAGCTTTGGCAGCCAGGTGAGGAAGCCACACGAGGCAGCTGGGCCCTAGGTGGTTAGGAGCAGCCACAGTGCCAGGATGGTATCAGCGGTGGCACAGAACAGGCAGCCCTGATGCTTCAGAGCAGGCAAAATGCTGTGGGAAGTGGTGAGGGAGAAGTCCCTCAGAAGCAGAAGGGCTGGCAGAGATAAAGCCAGGTCAGGTCGGCTTCCTACAGCAGATGCAGAGCTCTCGTTTCTGACAAGTCTCCTCCCCCAGTCCTTCCCCCATGGCTCCTGATGCCTTGGGCAGCACCAGTAACCCCAATGCTACCACCTTCTGCTCCTTGGCAGCCAGAAGCAGCTTTCCTTTGCCTTCCCTCCGTCCCTACCTTGTTGCAAAGCTCAACAGTTCAAAATGGCTGACTGAATGCTGTTTGCAGCCTTTTGGACAATATTCCCCAAATCCATTGCTTTTGTGGCATGGTGGATCACCAGCTAGATTTGCTGCAGGCATGTCTCCTTCCCACTGCTGCGCCAGGAGGAGGTAGCAGGCAGTGGCCATCAGGAACAGGAGCTGGGTCTCTCCTCCTGATTGATGATCTGCTTCTTACAGTACTGTAATACGCAGAGCCAGCTGTATTTGATTACACCCCGGGTAGCGTGGCTTCTGGAACTGAGATGGTGAGCGAACCAGGTTGGAATAAGCAAGTTATTAATTAGCATGCTGATAGCAGAATAAAGCTATTTTTAAAATCACTGAACAGCACTGCTCTTTACTATGATTGCAGAGATTATGTAAGGTGATGATTAAAATCAGGTCCCTGCATCACAGACTGATCCCTGTTTTAGAGATGCGAAAACAAAGCTGCAAAGGAGTGAGACTGTATTATTTTAACAGGCTGTTTGCCTGTCCTAATTAAAGGCAAACCAGCCATGTCACCAACCTCTCTGCTGTCATTCTAACTCATCCTACTTCTGCTGTTATATTTTGCCAATAAGCCATTTGTTTTTTAAGACTGGGCGTGTACATATGGAAATGTTGGCTCAGGAGGAATCTGCTGCGTCATCCCGCAATACGCAGCTGAGTTGCAGGGTGTCCCTAACGCACAGCTTCTGATTCCTAAGGTGCACCTACCAAAGGTGCTTTCCTCCTCGTTGCTGTAGGACGGACTAACAAAAAACACAGGAGGAGAAAGCTGTCATCGCTGTCGTGGTGCATTGCCTAACTGGCTGGAAACAGACAGGTAACGAGGAGTTGTGTCTAACCAGCAGGAAGATGCTGCATTTCAGCACCAAGCTACCAAAAAGATGCTGTTGTTTTCAATGCAGTTATTTGGGAAAAGCCTCCAGAAATTGATTGTCATTAAAGACCTGGACAGAACATTGTTTATGATGATCAGCGGAGATTTTAAACTGTTGTGTTTACAGTCTCCTCTGCTGTGATGCTCAAATTGCTATACATACACAGTCATTATTTGATTTCTTACACCACGGTGAATAGCAGCACTGCTGATCAAATACAGAGCGGCACCAATTCTAACACAAATAGGAACATAAACAAAACCTGCAGATTTATAGGCAATCAAACTTACGTCAAACAGAGTAAGATGAAAAGCAGAGTGCGTTTGTTATTCTGACAGATGTTTGCTGTGCAGTGTTTTCCGCAGAGTTTCTCACCATTGTTAATCATCCCTATTTTATGATGAAGTTTAGAAACTCTGTAATTATTTTATGTGGGTTGAACGTGCCCAGTCAAAGCATCACGCTGGGGTAAAGCTGAAGATTTATTCCTTTACAATATTTCTTTAAGAAGCAGAGGTCACAGAAACCATTGTTATTTCATTTCCTGGCCTAATACAGGATCTGGGGTTCATAGAACAAAGGTTTTTGTCATTACTTACATGCGCTTCTTTCTTTTCAGGCCAACTTCACCAGGCTGTGTGCATACGTAAGCAGAGGGGTCAAATGCAGCCTCTTTACAGCGGGGTCTGTAGTAACATAGGTTGTTGTGTAAAGAAAGGAATTTAACATGGAGGCCATACAGCCTTGCCTATTTTGTGTAGTGCAAGGCACCCATCAGGTACCTGTTCCTGAAAGCAAGCCAGGTGATCCTGGGTAGCCAAGGTTTCCCTGGAATGCCCTGACCAGGTGAGGTCTGTCCTGTTGCTTATTTGGGTCCCTAAAGCCTCGCACCTCTGGCCATGTGGCTGCTGAAGTTCAGCCAGGAGACTGCAGGGGTGTCTGGGTGAGGATGTGTGGTAGCTCTGCACCTCAGTAGGCAGCACCCTGTCAGTGCTACCTGGGCTGTTTGGACTTCTGTAGCCAAAATTCGCAGTGTAAAAGCTCCTAGTCCTGTCCATGCACTGTTACACACTTATACAACCACACACTTACACAACCGCATCCATTTCTACACAGCGAGGAGGAGCAGGAGCCCTACCACCATGCTGAGCATAACCCATGATGGAAATAAGGCTGTTGAGGCTGGAGGTAGGACAGGTGTTTATGTAAGTGGTCGGTTGTTTGCATCCTTTATAAATACCCAAATGAGTGATCAGACTTCTGTGTTAATTGGCAATGAAGTAAAATTTGCAGCTTCATTTTACAATGAAGTAAAATTTGCCCATAGCAGGCAAATAGCAAGGTTGCACAGAAAGCCCTCAGCACAACTGGGATTCACCGTATCTCAAATAGTGTGCCTGATTTAAACAGTTTGAGGCCCTCACATAATGCCCTATGCTGAAACAAGCCCAAGACCAGTCTCTTGGTGAGCTGTGGAGGCTGTCGGTCTCCCTGCTCCACTACACGTCGCTACAGATCCATCCATAGACCATGCTGCGTCATACTTGCTTAACTGGCAGCAGATGGGAGGGGGAGATCCATTAGAGGAAGACAGTCCAGAGCACAGTTAAGTGTTTTTTCCTTCTCATCAGTCTCCTCTCATCTCATCTCAGTGGCTGAGGTTGGTTTTTTTCTCTTCTCTGTTCCATTGCTGCTGCAGCGGGCACAGAGGAGAGGTTACAAACTGAAACCTTTTCAGGCAATACACTGAAGTATAACTTGGCTAGTCAGATACGGGGCTGAGCTGCTTTCTGCTCTGTTATGTACATCTTGCACATTTGTTTCTTCTGCCACACTCCCCCCTCCCAGACCTGTTTATATCCATCTTGTCCCTCAGATGCCTGCTGTGGTCATCTCCCATACTAACTGCTCAAGATGGTGTTGAGGCAAGTGAGGGGAACACTTCTATACCTCTGGGGTAGATAGAGTTCCAGCTTCAGCAACCATGCATTCTCATTATGCAGCTGAGAACCACCCTCCTGCTTCAGCAGCGTCTCAGACCACATGTGAGAAACATTTTTGTTTGACCAAAGACCGGGAAAGCTTTTTTCCTTCTCCATCCTTGTAAAAGTTTAACCTATACACACAGGGCTGTTCATTGAACACTTCCAAACAACAGCCTTTGTGGAATGATTTTATTTATAAGATTTTACTGCTCAGTTTAACTCTCTGAAGAGAGACTTTTGCAGTGTGTTCTTCAACTCTGGACTTACGTTGGACTGCTGGATCTACGCAGAGTGGCACTGAACAGGCTGTTTTTTAGCACCAGCGAACAAATAGCATTACTGATTCCTGCAGCAGCCCAAGGTGACCACGGGACGCTCCAAGTATTTGAAGCACAGGATGCCTCTGGGTGGTTACAGATTTGGGCAACTGAGGCCATCAGCTGGGCAGCTTTTGGCCCAACAGATTTCCTGCTGCCAACAGTCCCCCGGTGCCACAAGGTAAAGGACTAACGTGGCAAAAGAATTACAGGGCCCTAGTGTTGCAAAAACCGGAATCAAGCCTGGGAGGGGTCATTCGCAGGTTAGAGGTGGTGTTTTTCAGGATGTTTTATGTGTATCTGCACTGCTGGATATGGTTATTACTGCATCGCCTGACTGTTGCTGACCTTTTAAAAACACACAATTCCCAGTGAAATCAGCTTTGTTTCCAAGCTGCAGAACTGCTGAGAAAGGAAGATCAGGCCCTAACGTTAACACCCATTTAGTATGCGTAGCCATTTGCGCATGGCAGCAAATTAACACAAGTTGGTACCTACTGCAGTGAAGATGCAGGTAACATCCCACAGGGGCTAGAACTATTTAACAGTGAAGGAATTAACTTATTAAAAAGAACCTCACTGTTGTCCCTCCTTTCCTTAATATCTGGGCATATTCTGAATATTCACACAACTACAATTGTTCAATTGATGCAACTCAGTAATTTTTATTGCAACTGGAAGACAATACATCACAGAAACTTTATGGTAGGTTTTGGGAAAGTGTTATTTACAATAATAATTGATGAAATAGTTTGTCTTTGGCAATATGATTACACATCAAGAAAATGTAAAATGCAAGTATGCCTCTAAATCAACATTTTCATATTTCCTAAAGATCAGCTGATTGCACTTGCCTTCGGACTGCTCATTTAGGTAAACACAAATACAACTTAACATCACTGTTCATTCCCCATCACAGTTCGTGTTTTAATATTGATGAAATTGGCAGTTTCAGATACCAAGTACAGGAAAAAAATTGGCTTGTCTCTGTACTAAATTAACTTATTGGCCAGTTAAGGTCCTGTGACCCTCAAGCATTGATACTAAATCTCTTGGTCTTTTGATTGCTTTATCACTTTTTTTCTGTAAAACAAAATATTTCAGAAATTACAGATCAGAGTATAAAAAAAATGTACAAGTCCATAATGCTTTTCATACACACACAAATCATTCCCCCCGACATTTTACATCATGGCAGTTTTAAGTAGTGAGTGTGAATGATGCAGGCATGGAACTGGTTATCAGATACAGGTATGACTTTCAATTGCTGTCCCACACACGTACTCAGGAAATGTACAATGCTCTAGGAACTGAAAGATGTACTCAAGTTCAATGTCATCTGAATGAAAAAAGAAAAGTCTCGGGATTTCAGGCCACAAAAAACAAATGAAAAAATTCCCATCTCTAGATGATCAGCCATCCCAGAATCCAGCATGGAATTATAGCATCCAGTAAAATCTCTTCTAGCACTGAGGGCCAGCATGAGCTGTCACTTATCCCTTAAGCCCTCAGATGATGAGCTCTCATCACTGCTGGCCTGATCCAAGGCCCAATGAAATCCACTGAAAATAAAGAAGTGAAACAAAACCCCCTTCCATTGACTGTGGAAGGATGTTACACCAGGTTGATTTCCCCCTCTTTGCAAAAGGAAATGTGATACAGTAGAAAAAACATTATATAGCTTTAGATAAATATACCTTGTTTCAATGCTAAAACAAAACCCAAACTCCCAAAACCAGGGAAGGCTACTTATTAGAACAACTCAACAGTGACCTTTAAATCAGTTCTGGTTTTAAATGTACACCAGCAAAATACAGCACCATAGACACATTAGGTTGAGACTTATTTTTTGGTCAGTGAAGCTAGTACTTGTTTGCTGAACTGTGGAAGAATTATAAGGTCATGTACACGATCAAAGGTAAAGCAACCCAGCTGACAAGTCTCTGGCTTAATTCAAGAATAACCAGTACTAAAAATAAAAATGCAAAACCAAACCCCCTAATAAACCACCATCAATTAATACTTTCTAAATAAAAGGGGATTAACGGATGAATTCACAAATGTATGCAGATTTATACAGAACACCGAATGTTGTGTGTAAATCCTTATAAACTCCAGCTCAAAACAGAAACGCACAAAATGTATAGTTTGACTTACACATCCCATTTCAAAGGAAAAGAGACATCATTACAACTTGATAACTGTGCTAACTGCAATATAAACCAAACAGAAATTCAAAGTTTGGCAGTTAACTAAGAAGAGGGTTATCACTTAGGTTATATAGCAAAGTGTTGATGTATATTACATAGAGTAGTATAAATAATAAAAAAGTATTATTTAAATTAGATCACAGTGCTGCATTATGTGCATAACAGTGTTCGATATATTACTGGAGGGCTGTGAAGAACACTACTAAAACTTAACTGGTCAAACGGTCAACACTGATACTCTGTTACAATCAAGAGGATGCATGGTTCAAATGCCCTTTTGGTGGCAAAGTCAAGAAAACATTTCAAGCTATTTCCTATAAAATATGCCAATCAGCTATTCAGGCAGCAGTGATGTACCTGAAGGAGCTGGGTTTGCATTCTCCATGGAGTGAAGTAAGTTGCATTGCATCTGAAAGTGGAAATGCATTCTCCCAATGAATTTATTCTGATCCCAGAGCATGGGAGAGCATTAAAGAATGCCGAGGGACAGATTCAAGGGAAACTGGTAATAACAATAACAGTGAAATGGTGAAGGTTCCCAGGAGCACTTGGGTGTCTATAGCTCCGCCGACGGCAAGTGAGATCAGACACCTTCACCTCCTAGAAAACCTCAGATTGCGCCTATCTACATCTTTAGACAATTTGGAAGCCACAATCTCAGTGAAAATCAATCACTGCTACCCAGAAACTGGGGCAAAGTGTGTTTTGGTCACTTTATCCTGGTGCTGGGTGGTGTACAATTCAGGATTTCATCCTCTCATGCTAAAGCATGTTGATGTAACTGTACCTCACTCCAGTGAAGAATGCAGCCCCCAGAGTTTCCCTGTATCTTTTCCAAAGGTAGACAGTAATTCAGTCAAAACTGGGAACTGATGCCTCTCCTTTGAGATTCCATTCTCCTGTTAATTTAAGAGAGGAGCCAGAGTATGGACCTCAACTGAACTGCCAGAAAGAACAGCCATGGAAGAGTTCTTTAGTCATAAATGGCACACCTCCTCGCTCCCACATCAGGCTTTTCAGCTGTGAACCCCTGTGATCTTGGTAGAAGTACTGCTGGCTTTGCCAGAAGAAGATCAGGATCAGACTGCTTTCAGAAACAGCTATGGGGTGATACATTAAAGCTGCTCAACACCTGTGCTTGAATTTTTAAATGCAGGCAGAATCTGCATCAAAATGCAGTAGGACATCCAATTCATTGCAGAACATTAAGCACAACCAGCAGATTTCACCTCCCTGCAGACACTGGTGAAATCTGCTTGTGACATTAGCTCTGGCCTGCAAGAGCCTCTTGCTGCAAAAGGCATATTCCAAAGGAACCCACCATGAAGTCCAGCGATCCCTACAACTCACGCCTCCCTGAAACTCACCACTGAATGCTTGCTGACCTACTGGGACTCCCCAAGCCCCACCTCTGTTGCAGAAATGCTAATTTGGCAATACTGATAGAGTGAGGAAAATGGAAAGTTAAGAGATCTGACAACTTCTCACCCTAAAATGGCTTAGTAAGGAAAGCAAACAAGCAAACCCAAAACACCTCATGTCTGGCAAGTTAGTAATACAGTGCAATTACCACTCCCTTTTGACATGATTCAGTCAAAGTAGAGACAACTGGATTGAAAAGCTGATGTAGTATATTTTGGAACACAAATCAGTCTCAATTGCTATAATAAAAGAGAACTTGCCTGACTGTTCTGACAAAGGTGCCATTGTCAGCCAGGCACAAAAACGGTTTAAAAGGTGACTCCTAGATATTTTATACAAATCCAAATTCTGTACTTCTCACCCACAGTCAGAGTAAGGGTCAATAAGTATCAGTTGTTTTTAAATGCAAGAAATAATCTGCTGATGGCATTAGTCTCCAGCCAAACTGCTGGTTCCAGAATGTAAACTCCTACCAAGTAATACCTCTTCAGCAGATCAGACTAGGAGCAACAAATTTTACATGAAAATAGATGCTTGCCAACATTTTAGGTTTACCAGCAAGTATATAAAGGAGTTTTTGAAGTCTTAGATTATATGTATGTATATAGAGATAACCTGCCTAATTAGATATTTATGCAAAATGACTGTTTTCTAAGGTGAGTAATACTAGTGGTAATTATATACTTCGTAATCAAGAGTCCACATTAATGAATGGTACTTGTTCAGCAGACACGGATCTCATTTGCACTGACACGCTGCAATCAGTGAAGCTGCTCTGGAACTAGTGTCTTGACTGTGGACAGAATCTGGCCACCAGCACACAACCACATCACTTTCTCTGGAGGACAGAGATGGCTGAGCCATGGTTTGAGTGTATTTTCTGCCACTAAATCTGACTTTTCAACATTGCTTTTGGATAAGTATTAAACCACCCCTGAGCTTGTACAACTGTGCACTAATGAGCAAAGGCAGTGGCAAACTGATACTGTAGTATCTTGTATTTCAAATTACTCTCCCCAAAGTCCACACAAAGCAGAAGGAACCAGTTTTCTTGTGCAGCGGTGGTGCGGCTCACTACCTGCAGACTCTGGCTGTAGGGAGCATGAATTGGGGCAGAAGCCAATTATCCCAGTCCAATCACATATGAGAAAAGCTATGGCTCATTCATCTCTGTGCTATCTGGCCAAGGGACTGGTCCTTCCTATTTTCCAACAACTTTATTCTAAGGGCTGCAGGCAGCCAACAAAAGTTAGTATCCATGCACTCCTGACTTAACCAAGGCTGGGAATCAACCCCACTGGGAACCAACTGAGGGAGGCAGAGAGCTGTTCCTTGCACTACCACTGTCTCTCTCCTTATCTGCATAGTTGGCAGTTGTGCTGGGCTCCAGCAGCTGTCAGGCAGCTCCTGAAGATCCCAGGACACACTGGGTGAGATGGAAGAGAAGCACCATTTTGCTGTGATGCCCTTAGTGTGGCCCTGTTTGTTACATGGCAAAACGCTTGCAGAGCACCGGAACAGGTCCAGCCAGCCTGCCCTTCAGTCCTTCCACCTCCTAACTGAACACACACCACAGGCATCTCCAAATTCAGTTTTCAGTTCACTCCCCTGAGTGGGATATCAAACCCTTCTTTAAATCACTCTCCATAAACTAGATCCATCTTGGTGAAACTGCTGCCTGAAACAGCTGTTAAGGATAAATATAAACCTGCATTCTTTTTCAGAAACAGACCATTTTGTTCTGTCAAGTGGCTGGTTCCTGGGATTTTCTTCTTCCCTCTAGGATATTCTACGTGTAGAATTTATCATGCCAAATTCATGAATCTGGGTGAGACAGATGATCTTATTTCACAGCTTCCCTCTGCTGTAGGGATCTCCAATCTAATAGCTGTCATCACCAGGAGAGTAGCACTATACCTGAATCACACTCTCTGTAACACTGGTTATTCTCTGGACACCTCAGTAAGGCTCTTTCCTAACTTCATTTTCTCATGGCAAATTAGCAAAGCTATTTTCTTGTCTATTTATTCCTGAATCAAATCAGAGAGTTTTCCTCAATTAACCTCCATTATTCTCTTGATTCTGTCATACACACTCACTACTAAATTTGCCCTCAGATTATTGCGTCATGTTACACATGTACAGACGAAGAAAGGACACAGTTTACTTGTTTTTTTTTTTTCGTTTTTTTTTTCCTTTTTTTTTTGTTAAACAGAAGTAGGGGGCGGGGCTGAATGTGCAGACAAGGCAGTTGAATTCAACCATCCAAGCCCTACCAGAGCATGAAGATTTTAATATTGCAGAGTAAGTACCCCAACAGTCAGTGTTTGTCCCTGAAGAAGGTTAAACCTTAAACACCTGCTTCAAAAAAAAAAAAAAACCAACAAAACAACCCAACAACAACAAAAAAAAAGAACCGAAACAAAAACAAAACAAACAAAAAAATAAAACCCAAAAAAACCAACTCTAAGCCTAAGGGCTTAAAAATTAGAGGCATAGCCTTTTTCTCTATTTTCTATATTTATATGAAAATAATTCATGCTTCATGCTAAATACATTATTTACCTTACAAGAACTTTTGTCATCTTTGAATAAAAAAAATCGTTTGCTTTTTGTATTCCCCCCCCTTCCCAAAAGGAATCCATGCAATGTGGATCAAATTTCTTCTGCTGGCTACGCTGGTTGATCTGGAAACTTTTGCTGTCACTTTTGCACAGATGAATCCTGACTGACGGTAACTGCGCGCTCATTTCAGAGGGCAGTGTAGGAGATCTTTTGTTGAGTTTTACTGTTCACCAATATGCTTTCCTCTTATTTTTACATACAGAATACGACTAATGGCAGGTTTTGTAGCTTTGTTTCCCCAGTTAGATCAAGGATTTGATCCACAGAAACAGATTCTGATGTATTTCCTTCCTTAATATCTACTGTAATTTCTTAGATTCGATTGCTTTTTACTCAGGCAGTTTAGAAGACATAGCTTGTTTTTCCCTATTACTATTATTTTTTGCACGCAGTGCCAATCTTCGGGCTTATGGCTTTTTGAACATTCTTGTAATTTAATATAGAAGACAGAACTCAATGATTAACAATGCTACTAACAGTGACCCCCCCTCCTATATCTTCTCGTTATTTCACTGAAACCCATTGCATACATAGTTCAAATTTCCCCCAAACTTGAAGTTATCAGTCTTCACATTATGAGCCACGTATAGTACCAGAAGCACTAAAAGTGCGTTACGGTTTGCGTAGTTGCCACCAGTGGCCGTCCAAAGACTTCTATGGCACAACGTATCCAAGTGCTGCTAGATGGTTCTTGGTGTTGAGAAGTACGTGCCTCCTCCTTCCCCCAAATCTCTTTATTCACATTCACTTCTAACCCAATCGTAAGGCCATTAAAAACAATTCTTAAGGGCCAGGCCTGAATAATTACTAATTTATGCAACAGCTCTTCTAGCGTAAGAGGGATTTCCAAGTGCCCAGTTCTACTCCCATCACATTACTGTTGATGTCACTGCGTATTCAACCATGCATTTTTGACAAGCCGGAGAAAGCAATGGTGATTCTGGCTTTTGTTATTTGTTAACTTTTTGTCTTCAGGTAATGAAAAGCTTTTGTAAATTAGCTGAGTGTCAGTATGAGTTCTATGGCTTCAATCTCCTTTAAAAATAAAAATCTTAAGGGTCAAAAAAAAAAGAAACAAAAAAAAAAAAACAAAAAAACAAACCAAAAACAAATAGAAAGAAAAACAAAAAAGGAAAAAATTGCTGATATTGCCACAAATCATTAGAATTCACCTGACGTGATGAAACAAAACTTTGTAAGTTCAAACAAATCATTTATTTGTTCTAATTTTTTGTGGTTTCCTTTTGCTCTTTCTGCCCCTTTGCCGTCCGATTGGTGATGTTGTTCAAACAGGACCGAATTCCTGCTAAATGCAGGAGCGATCCTGCGGCTTCTTTCATCTCCTCATCGTCACTCTCAGGGGGCTTTTCTGTACGTCTCTTTTTAAGAGGCAGTGTGTCACTTGGTACTTTTTTCACCTTCATTAAATGTTGCCTTTTCTTGTGCTGGGACGCATACCCACTGTCAGCTAAAGAATCCTTGGTCTCCTTCCGATTTTGCTTTTTGTCCTCCTCTTCTGTTTCACTATGGCTCTCGTGGCTCTGGAAGCTAACTTCACTTCTTTCACTGCTGTCCTGGCTACCTTTAGTTGCAAATTCATACTGGTCATCAGCAGAGGAAGAGGAAATGGAGTCACTCGCAGGCGATGTGCTCCTGTGGTTGGAAGATTTGGCACTGCTGTAGTTGTGATCCTCCTTTGGGTCACCGCTAACAACTGGAGAACCACAGGACTGCTCGCTTTCTGTCCGCATTCGGCAGTTGGTTATTCCATTCCTGTAAAAACAAATCAAAGCAGTCTCAGAAGCCACAGAGATGTGATCCTGATTCAGTGCAGAAGATGACAAATCCAACTGATCGATAGCCTGAGATTATGACCATCAAAGTAATGCCCATGCAAGACGGTTTCAAAGCCTGACTCAAATTGGTTGTGAATTGGCTTCACACATGAAACAAGTCAAAAGATGTAATGGCACAAGAGGCAGGAGCAAGGAGGGGATGGTTGCAAACAAATGATGTCTGAACAGTCCTGATTTAAATTTCAACTAATAGTTTTCACTTCCAAAAAAATTTAAAAGAAAAAAACATTATTTTATTTACTGGATATTAAAGAAATTCTCATGAGTTGCATAAAAATCCTCTCCCCTTTCCCATATAAAATGATATTACCAAAAAATATGGGGGAGAGACGCTAGCTTTCTGGAGTACTTTGCCTCCTCTCAAAGACTCTTCTCCAGCAATAGTGTTCCAAGCGTAGGAAATGCTTCACATGGAAGTAGCACAGCTACCATTTATTTAGGACACATTCCAACAGAAGAAGCAATTAAGCATAAAACGCAGATCAAGTCACATTTCTGATTCTGATCTTACAAATATTCTTAAAAGCAATATAATTTTAAGCCACTAGCTGCCAACAAATTATTACGGTGTGTTTATAAACAAACAGTAGGGGAAAAAAAGTATCTGGTTTTGTTCTAGAAGTCGTCATTTTCCCCTTTGGTTCTATGGCACTCAGTGCTGTGCGAACTACTTTAGCATGATATATTTAAAACCTAACAGTGTTCCTTTCTGCATTGGAAAGTACTAGAGCCACTGGCTTTACAATACAATGCCTGCAAGTCTGTTAAGAAGGGACTGACCCTGTGCAGTGCTTAATTCCTGCAGGAAAAAAGGAGGGGAGGATGCTCATCATTGAATAAAGGCATCATCATTGCCACCCCTAGTTCACCAGCCTTGGACCCCTCTATCAGTTAAAAAAACCCAATAAACTGGCAAGACTGTTTAAATTATCACATGATAAACTGTTTTAAAATCTACTCTTGCCATCTTCATGCTATCACTAGAGTGCTTTTGCACACTCATGGCAGTACTGGATTAAAACCTTTTCTTAAACACAAGCACTGAACACAGGTACTTCTTAAGACAAATGGCACAGTGGCAAGTCCAGAGTATTACTGATCCTCTGCTTAGAAAATGAGAAAATGAGACCTGCTGAGAAAGGTCTCAGGGAAGGGATCTCACTTCTGGTTTCTAGAAGGAACAGCAGAGGATTTCTGAAAGGTAAGGCTGAGAGGTGGAAAATGAAAAGAGGTATGTAATTCCACAGTTCCTATAAATCTAAATGCTTTTGTCTGTAGAGCTTGCTAAAACAAGAAACAGGCTTTTGTGAACCAGTGACAGGACAATGCTACAAGGTAGCAAATTAATCAGCCATTCCAAATGTTCTTATTTACAGTGTTTTAAAAAAATGTATATACTAGAAGGCCCAGTTATTAGCAAAGAAAGCCTCCTGCCAACCTCTTTGCTCAACAAATTTTTCCCCCTACGTCTTTGAGTATCTTTATGATCCATAAATTATATACAGAACCCAGAAGGAATACACAAAGATCCTTCAATTATTAATATCTAAATGCAATGTCATTCATGACTGTGCAGCAAGCCAGCTGCATTTACTCTGTGATGGTTTGCCACTGCAGGGGTTGTCATTAAAGGATGCCAAATACTTAAAAGAAGAAATCATCCATACTGAACTAGTTGTAAGGTGAATTTATAACCAAGTCCTTAAGATCAGTCATTACAAGGAAGCATATGATGCATTTTAAGTGACAGATTCTTCATTTTTAGAGTAAATTTACATTTAAAGATGTTTTACATTATCATAAATTAGCATAAAATTAAAGTTACTTGATTTTACTAGGCAGTTAATAGTCAGAGCAATGTGGCTTAATAAAAATCACTTGCTACTAATTTTCCATTAAAAAATAGCAATAAATTCTTGCTCCAAGGAAACAAACATAGGACAGAATAGGTGGAAACTCAAATGGGATTCCTACTGATTAAGTTATTAGTGAACAAAGCTTCTAACAGGTGTGACTGAAATCAGGATGCCCATTTTCATGTTACTAGATCTACTCCTGTTAGTTTGTACTGAGAGACCATCAATAAAAGGAAAGCTACAGTTCCATGGAGGAGAGCAACCATGTGCCAAAAAGACATCCCTGATTTGCTCCGCTCTTGAGTCACCAGTGTTTGCTTTTTACATAAAAGGACTAAAATTTGGATTCAAAAGCTCTGCCCATGGGACTTACTCCAAATCCCAATCATTTCAAAAAAGCGTAAAAATAGAATGAAAGGCCCAGGGATTAGAGAAGCAATGTCCTGGGGGAAGGTGTACTACTATGGGGTTAGCATCCCACAGGGAGTGACTGCAAGGAGGGTGATGATGAAGGAAAACTGAAGACCACAGAAAGGTGCAAAAAAGAAATAACTTAAAAAAAAAAAAAAATGGGAGGAAAGGGAATACCACTACACTTGAGAAGAAAGGCATCTATGGTGGAACTGGTCAGGAAATGGAAAGCATTTGCATCTCAGAAAAACCTTTGGGTTTCACTTACATTTTGAAAGATTTCCAACCAGTTCTGCTTAGGGAAATAAAAAAGGAAGAGAAAGCAGGTCAAGGAGAGAATTAGCAAAGGATGTCTGCAGAAATGAAAAAGTTTTACAGGCAGAATGTTTCAGGATATCCACCATATCAAAAGTCATGTACCCTGAAAAGAAATTAATCTGATTTGTATCCTGATAGGCAATAGCTCAAACATAAGATACGACAAATTACTTACAATTGGTATTAATGAGTTGAATAAACTAATACTGAAACCATTCATATGCTGCATGTGCTTCTGAGACATTCTAAAGCTTTGTATTGCTTTCATACAATCACATACTTACTAAAAAATGAATGTGATCTACTTAGTTCAATCTAGATCATGAGTGGACAAAACTCCCCTGGGCTTCAGAGGACACACTTTGGCCAGCTGGATCTATTTTTGCTCACAGTTCTGGTTGTAACTGTAACTTTGATACTGAAACAATAACAGATTTTTAAAACAAGTGCGTGCTCTCATGTTTGGACTAATTTGAAATCACAGGGGAAGACAAGGTATTTAAGAATTCTGTGCGTACTGTAACAATGAGGGGAAATTTATTTCAAGTAATACCTTATTTTTTCCCATTATTCTTTTTTTTTTTTTTTTTGTTCAGAATTTTGTTTCAAAATTTCCAGAAGCTGACATTTCTACATGTTTTAAAGAGGTGGCTTGTCCTTAAGAACAGGACAGTCTCTAGAACTTTTCATCCTACTGACGTGGACTCTCTTACTTGCTTGAGGGATCTGAAACATAGTTGTAGAAATGAAAGTACCATTTCTCTTAAAATATTTCAAGTTGGCTGTAGCAGAATGATACAACCCTCAAGCACTGCAGAGGTAAGTTTGGACTTTAGAAAGCCAGACTCCATTCCCACTGTTAATAGATAGGAGTTCTGCTACTAATGTTATCAGCAGCCAGACGTGACTCACAACAGCTGGATCTCAAGTCTCGGTAAGGAAATACTGTCCTTTGCACAGTGTTAGTACCTCTGCCTATCAAAGAGGTCCTCTTCAGGATGAGATAAAAGTATGTCTCAGTTATTTTTACAAGGGCAGATACATCTTCCTTAAATTTCTCTGCTAGCTATAAAAAAAGATAGGTAATCACATTCTGTTTGCTAAATGGCAGAAAGTTTTGCGAAAATATACTTACTTCATTCCGCATCAAAGACAGGTATGTTCACTGACGAACAAAGCAAACCTATCTGGAGGTTAAGTATCACCTTAATCTACCTCTGATACTTCTGGATATCAGACATTGTACACCCACAGGTGACAGGTTTTGGTATGGAATTGGAAACAGCCAGTTAAAAGTTAAGAAGAAAGCAGTACAGGTAAGTTGGGTTTGTGGATTTTGACAGGTTCCAGGTTTGCTAAAAAAAGAGTAACTTTTTTTTTACTGTACAGGTAACACAATTTCAAAGGGAAATTCAGGACAGTCAGAACTTTTACCTACACGTAGTTAACTGTTACTTGAAACCAGTATGTACCAGCAGACAAGAGGATGAGCAAGCATTTTAAAAGTGGTGCCCAGTTGCTGCATGATGAGATTCCATCAGCAGTTACTGAGTTAAAGGTCAACAAGTTGGTCACACTATTGATAGAAGCTCTTACAAAGGTACTTCA
This sequence comes from Coracopsis vasa, assembly GCA_026283785.1. NCBI lineage: Eukaryota > Metazoa > Chordata > Aves > Psittaciformes > Psittacidae > Coracopsis > Coracopsis vasa. Next base: position 53,165 of record JANHGB010068448.1, read on the forward strand.
CTGAATAATCGGATGCCAAGGACCACAATAAATACCAGTCATGAACTGCCAGCAGAAAGAGCACTTTGTCAGCGTCAACAGCAGTTCTGAAGACTAATGCAGCCCTCTTCATTTTGCAAGAAAGATTTACCAAGTTAGCCAGCATTTTTGTCCTTTAGTTACTGAAGGATTCCTTCAGCTCCCAAAGGTAACTCATCCTGCTTGTTACAGGTGAGAAAGAGAATGCAATGCAACAAGCATGACTTGGGGTTTGTTAAGCTGATCATGCCAGTAATAAGCAAGAATGTTAAGAATATGTAATTAAGAATTTATAAGAGAATTCCCCCCCAAAATAAAGGAAGGGCAGTAGCTTTATTCAGTGAGGATGTACTTGCTTTCCCCCTAGGAACAGGGAGACCTTTGTTTTGGAACCTTGAATGGAAAATTTTTTTACTTCAGGAAATTCTCTTGGAAGCTTGTGTTCACAATTTACAGATAATTGTGAAATTCCCTGAGAATGTCATAGTTTAACCCCAGCCATAAAGACAGCGCTGCACAGAACAACTGTTCATCACTTGCTGACCAATACCCAGCCCAACCTGAGCAGCAACTGGTGGTTCCTAGTCATCTCCCCCCCAATTTATATACTGGGCATGATGTGCTGTGGTATGGAATATCCCTTTGGCTATTTTGGGTCAGGTGTCCTGTCTCTGCTCCCTTCCAGCTTCTTGTGGCCCTCCTCAGTGGCAGAGTATGAGACTGAAAAGTCCTTGATCAGGGTAAGTGCTACTGAGCAACAACTGAAACATCGGTGTGCTACCAGCACTGCTCTCAAACTAAAGCTGAAACACTGCACTGCACCAGCTACTAGGAAGAAAATTAACTCTATCACAGAAATGAAGACAGAAAAGCTACAGGTGTTTGGTTAGAAAGGAGAATTGAAAAAAAGGAGAAAACTCCACGTAATTTCCCATTAATTTTCATTTTTAACCTGCAATAATCAGAAGAAAAAAAAAATAAACATGTATTTCTACCAAACACTACCAAAAGCAATCTAACCTATTACCTGGGCATACTATTTCTATATTCCATATAGAAAAGTTTTGCCTAAATTTTCAACTAGCCTGAAACAGTATCTTGGATTCATTCTGGGGAAACATATGCTAAAAATGCAGTTAAGCAATGAAGTCTACACCATCCTCCATCCTGACGTCTGACACATCAAAAAGCAAAGAGAATGGCAAATCCAGCCAAAGCATCTTTACTGAGACTGGCTCTGCTTAGCGTTTCCCAAATCCTAAAGGTTTTACTCCCCCTCCTTCAGGTTTCCTACCAAGCTGGCCTCTGCAGCAGTGAGAATTTGGGTAGAGGAAAAGAAGAAAAGGACTAATACAGAATTACCACGGATGTTAACAAACATCATGGTGAAGGATGTCTGGTGAATGTACAGAAATCATAGTTCAAACAGCCCTAATATTATATCAGCTTCCAAGCTGATTTCAAAGGGCTGGTGTAACTGATAACACCTTACTCATGTGGAAGGTGATTATATATGATAGAACTTCTTGCACCTTGCCAAGATGCATACTGGCGGATGCACTGGCCACTTTGACAGAGACTACACCTACTGAAGTGGACACAGATGTCCTCCTAAGTAAACATTTAGGTGGATTTTTTTTCAATGGATGTACATAGGAAGAGCAAGAGCTCACCTTCAAAGCACAATCAACTCCTTGCTGCGTGCAAGGCACTACTGGCTTTGCTTGCTTTCATTCATATCTTTCTAAGTCAGTATTTTCTTTTCTACATATCCAGACTATCACTGCATTTGCTTTTAGATTCTCTCAGGGAACTGTATGGGGATACAGTCTGCCAAAAATATATATGATGGATCTCATGTTAGAGACATGCTACACACTGTGCAGCTTTGAAGTGTTATCTTCCCCTGCTGTCTTTGGGTGGGTCTTAGACTTGTCAGCCACAACATGGAAAATATGGATGGTAAACAAGCTGAAAGTGGTGTGAATAAAGTAAATAAAAAGCTACTGTCAAAACACATCCAATTATGCTCTACTGTGGAGATTTAACACCAGAGGATGATTTTCAAAGCAAAAATAGTGTGGGATGCCTTTTCCATTTGTAGATTAGTTTGGAACGAAAGGCCTATTTGTGCAATTTAAGCCAAATGCACTACAACATAATGATGCTCTCCTCAATTGCTATTCTTTATTCATGGGAAGTGGTGGATTTGTCATGTTTGTTAAATATTTTTCTGCAGCATTTTTTTAATCCAAACTACTTAATTCAATCGTACTTTATTTTATATATAACAAATAAAGTAATCACATGTAATTACGTAATAACAGCAACACACTGATACCTTGTGCAGGAACAAAATAGGCTAAATATATTCAATCACACTGCTGAAGAAGACACAGTGAACTATGCACAGTAAACTTTCCAAATGATGGAAACTAATACATCAGAAATCACAGATTTCAGCAACTTAGTCTAGTGGTATGGTTTTGACCTCCTTTCTGAGTAACAGATCAGTCAAAACACTCCACCTAACTACCACTGCAAGTTTAACCCAAGACCAACCTTTTTGTTACTTTGCTTTGACACTAATGGCAGTCTGCACAACAGGACAACATTCTGCGTGTTACTCACAAGGAGTCCAGGAGACAACAAAACCACAGACTATTAAGATACTGAGGAAATAAATACAGAATGAAATAAACAGCTCAGACAGCAAGGAAATGCCAACAGAAGACCAGCACCTTACAGAAAAATCCCGAACTCCTACATATGGTACTTAAAGAAAACCAGAGATTTAATTTATTTAATTAAGAGATTTAATTTATTATGCAAGGATCCACTACCAAGAAAATACTAGAGGTCCTCCACATTAATTATGAAAAACACCTTTTTTAGGTGGTTTTAGGACTTTTGTTTAGAGCATCAAAAGAACTGTTCTCAAGAAAATATACATTTGTGTGAAAACTTCTTGAAAAGAAGCTGTCTGGCTTCTCAGTGTATAGGCAGAGGTACATAATTTCTGCAGATAACTACAACAGGTGACTGCACCACCTCCTGTGGCTGCCCAGCAGAACTTCCCTCCCAGTGAAAGCTGGATGGGGAAATCAGCCTTTCTGCACCTGAACAGGTCTGAAAACACCCCCTGTGATCCTGACTGGAGTATCTCCCTCCATGCAGGAATGATAGCTCCATGTGAGCAGTACTCCTAACTGCAATAGCAGAAGGCTGCACAGATCCTGTGGTAAATACCCCTCGCTGCACATGATAAGCAGAAGTTACTCTCATGAGATGCCATGAAAGCTCGACACCATAGGTCCTATTAGCCCTGTGTATCTCAGGAGAGGGGTAAGCACCAAGAAACAGGCTGTCATTTTTTAAGTAACCGGTAACTGAAGTATCCAGTTTTGAGAGGATCAGATGATGTTCTAAGAGGCCTTGTGCATCCAGACTGACCTTCTTCCTAAAGAAATGCTGAATCTTAGTATCTCCAAGGGAAACAAAACTATCTGCTGAACTTGCTCTACTGCAGAGAGTCTCCTAACTTATTAAAAGCTTTCAAAGCCTCTTCTCCTTGCCCTGCCTTTTCAAGAATTAGAAGAGGGGATATTGCAGGAACCCTTAAATATGAGCAGACATAATGCAGACCAGGAATATATTCATAGCATGCTATTTCTAATACTGCCTAAGGCTGGAGAAGAGAACAAAAAGAATTAGAAATGTCTGCGTTAACTAATTATAAATGCTTTTCTCTGAGACAGAGCAAAAAAGAACGGGAGAGTAAAATCCCTAATTTCCCAAATCTACATTAGCAAGTATCTGGTAAAGACCCAGTTCTGCCTGCTGGGAAAAAGCATGAGTAGTAGTCCTCAGAAAACACATAAAACTTAACTACGTAGCCTTACAGCAGAGCAATTTGAGGATTTCTACACAGAAGGAAATTTTCAAGTGGCCTGGAAGGAAAAACAATTCCATCTCCTCCTCGAGTCAGCCCTGATTATGAAATAGGATCTAGTAAGAAATGCAAACAAACTCAAGAGAGTATATTCAGACCACTATGTCCTCCACTGAGCTTGGACACCTCATAAAAGATACATATAATTAATGATCCAGTAGTCCCACAGCTCTGCAATCCCCACTGGAGCAGAATGCAAGTCCCGGCTAAAGCCAGTAGTGAAGCTCCTGAAGATGGTTGACCTCCACTGCTAGCAAGGCCAGACTGTGGAAAAGCAAGATGGAGAGGAACTCTGTAGTCTTCTGGAGGATGACCCTCAGGGATGCATCCCTTCAGCAGAGCAAATGGGAAAAACAGCTGAAGCAGCTGCCCATCAAAATACATGGATTTTATTCTAGTTAGTGTCTTCCCCTCTATGAATTTTAAGCATTAACAGTATATGAATGTCATAGGTTCTTTCTCTCTTCATTTATTGGATGGAAATATTGCACCCAAAGGGTTAGACACTGATTCTCAAAAGAGATAAAAATAATAAAGAGCAAATGGGAAAAAAAAAAAAAGAGCCAAGTAAATAATAACGGAGTAAGTTGCTATCCAGATGCTTTATTTCACTGTCTTGCAGCCATTTCCTGAGATCAGAGGGTATAACTGGAGCAGCCCAGCAAGGCAGGGTCCATGATAATTATGAAACCCCACCCAGAATACCCAACTGCCTGAGCTGAAATAGGGTTTGCAGATACTGAGAGTTCTGAAAGAGAAGGGCACTGGCAGCACACTTGACCAAATTAATCTCTTGTGACTGACTGAAAATGTAGCTACACCTGAGGCGAATTGTTCTGCCACCAATAAACCATCTCTGCTTTAAGTAAAGCAAACCACTAAACCACAGTTCTTACTGCCATCACTAGATGTCTCTTAATGCCCTGCTTTCTGGAAAAGTTATCATCAAACAGTATTTTACCCTTGAATGTTTGACTATAACCTTGAAATAGAAACTGTAGTGAAAGAAATTGCTTCACAAAGACCTAAGTTAATAACAAAAGGACAGCTATATGTTCAGATATCTTTCAGAATTTGCTTTAATATTATTGATATTATTCTCACTGGTATTTAATCCAGGAAAAGGTCTTTAGGAAAAGGGAGGGAGGAGCAGGGAAAAGCATTTGCACTTAGTAAAACAGGTCACTGTAGGAGGTTCTCACCATACACAACCTGCAACCTCCCAGTGAAAATAAAACTGCTTTTTACAAATCAGTGTGCAAGAGGCAGATATGCCATGATTATCTTGCAAAGAATGATAACCCAAGAATTTTAGGTGGCAGAGTTTTATTTCATTTAGAACCTCAGAAGTATTAGCAAGCAGCAAAATATCTGATGACCAGAGCTTACATATACCTTTACATTCTCTGTAAACATGGATTTATTTCATAAAGGTCCTGCTATGAGCCACTCTTACCTTACTGCAACAGCCATACTTCCAATGGGGTTGATTGGCAATGGCCTGGCTCCAGGAAATATTCCTCTACTCAGAACTCGAGCTCCATTTTGTATCACTCCTGGAGGAACTAAAAAAACAAAAACCAAGAAAAAGAAAAAAAAGAACAATTTTTCTTTTAAAGGAAAAGTTAGGAAAATGGAGGAGCAAAATGTGGAACTTAACTTGTTATGAAAAGAGAAAGCATTAGACAGGCTTGTGTAGTACACTGCTTACCTTGAACATCTCAGCCTCAACTCTTGTGAATGCCATGCTGTTTACAATGCTATTTTCATGGAAAAAAGTAACAGCAACCAATGATAACATGGCTTGTGGAAGTCACTGTCTGACCTAGCTGCTGCAGATCATTCCTTGCACAACCAAATCACTTTTGCTTTGTAATCGCCATTCTGCTGGGAATTCATGTGCTTGGAGTCAAAGCCAGCTATGAGCATAGATGAAACTATTTCGCCTACAATAAGAAACAATGACCCTTTACAGATAAACAGAGTGTAAGCATAGCTTTTTATCATCCCATCTTACTTGCTGAGCAGCAAGCTCTTGGCCTCTGTCTCCTGCAAAATAAAGTGTTAACTACAAATGTGGATTTACCAGGAAGGGTAAAGAAGAGGCTAAAAAGGCACTAGCTCCATATGACTAATTAGCCCCTCTCTTGCCATCTATGGCCTCTGGCACCCACCCTGATGTCAGTCATATCCCTCCAGCACATGTCTGGGTCACAGCCGAGCCTCCCCCATCCAATGCACTGATGCCACAGACATCGAACTGAGTAGGTACTGGCCACCACGGATCAGAGATTTCACTGGGGTGTTTTAACTTGGCTGTGTATCAAAGACTGCAGCTCTGGCCAACAAGATATTAACCTACAACTGAGTACTTCTCTTCTAGCCAGGCATGTTTCTGTGCACTGCTCGGCCTAGCACAGCCAGCCCCCAAAGGCAGCACTACCAACGCACCACCAAAAGAGGAGTCTGCCCTCAGCAGGTTCTCAACATTTTCCTCCTCCACTGTGGGATGGCAGGACTTCTGCACACAGTTCTTATCCTAGGTGCTTACCAGGGACTTACATGTAATGCCAATTGTTTGTACAGCTATTATGTCCCTACAGGTTGGAACAGTAACCCCTAATAGCCTTAACCCGAACTTGCTTATTTAATATCCACGGCTAGCCAGTTCACTTACTTTTTCTTTACTGTAAGTCATCATTTATACCGCAACATCCCCTGGTGGGGATTGTCCAAAAAGAGAATGACGATTGTTACTCTGGATGTATTATTTTTAAACACATGGATATTATATAAATACATGTAAGAAATGTAATCACCTTATAAACACCCACAGAATTTTATTTTTAAACAAATTACAGGGAGACTAGAAAAATCATTCAGCCTAAGAATCAACACACACAGTTTATATGCCCAACTTCCAACACCTGCACCCCAAAATATTAGCGTATTATGAGGCAGAGAAATACAGGCTCAGAAGTACATAATTTTTAAGCCACTGAGGTAAACTTCAACTTCCTTTGAACACCAAGCCAGAACCACACCTCCTCTCCTGCTACCCTGATGCTCACCTTGCTTCACTCCAGACCACGCAGATTAGGTCTGGGAAAATAATCTTCTTTCTCCTGCTAATGAAAGTACATCACCCCCTTAATCAAATCCTGTCACTATGTTATACCCACCTTTACTTTTGAGCACCTCTGAAGAATAGGTCATTTATATTTAGGTGCTTAAGTGCAGCCTCAAATGGCTAAAATTACAGAACTTGCTTTATAACAACTGGGGTCAGCTTTCAATGACCAAAATAATCCAAAAATTGTGGTTTGCTATTTATACTTCACTACTTTATGCACTTTTTCTTCCAGCACTAGATTATGAGAAATCGATTCAATCTGTTTCACTCAGGGGACACTACCAGACTTTCAATGCTCCCATGTTTGAGTTTGTAGACACTGTAGAGGAATGTTATCTTGCTAAAAACTTCAACATCTGCATTTCTTACTATATTTGTTTCAACAGCATGACCTTAAGATGGCCAAAATACCAGTAAACACCTGGAATCATAATGAAAAAAAACCCCACCACACAAAACCCCTATGTATATAAACTGCTAATACATTGTCCCTGATACCCAGACACTTCCCTGTCTTTGTGCAGGCTGTATGAAGATGGCGACTTATTATCCAAGGAATTATTTCCACATGTTGGTACTTTCGAAGGGTTGTATATTATTTACTGGAAAATACGTGGTGCTTTTATTCCAAAGATACATTTACACCTTACAAGCTTTAATTACGTTTCAAAACCATACTTTGAGGTGACGTATTTATATTTTAGATTGAAGATTCATGGTGTGGGGCAAGATAATTTACTTTAAGTCATATCATCAATCAGTGCCACTCTGGACTAACACTTTATAGTCCAGACTCCTCTCTTCTAATACTTCTTTAACCAACAGCACAGGCAGGTTACATGGTTCCCTGTTCCTAGGCAGAAGTGTGAAATGTAATTTACACCTCTTCTGTGCAAGTGCCAAGAGACATTTACGCCTGAGAAACTCAGCTCAAGAAAACAATGCAAAAAGATCTGTGCATCTTTTTTGATAAAGGTTTTACAAAATGTTTTGGTGAAACACAAAGAGCCTGAAACAACAAAATCATTATTCACCTTTTGGCTTTCACAACTGCAGTGTTTTCAAGGAGGCAATGGATCTCATTTTGCTTTCAGGAAGCCTAAACCCCTGAAATACCTCCACTGGAGTAGACCTAAACTGTGTACAGAGGATCTGCCCCTTATCTGCTTCATGAATAGGGAAATTATTTTTGGACTGTATGCTGCTCTGGTGGAATTCCACAACCTGAGTAGGATTTGCTGACATTTCAAGTCTCCACTGGCTAAGTGCAGAGAGAAGCAATTCATCCAATGTCGAAAATCAAGACTGAATTTCTGAAATTCTCCAAGATGGAAAATAATGTGTCTTTTGTAGCAAAGTTCTACATTACAGTTTAACAGACAATAAAGTGAATGCCATGTAGAAGAACATACTATAATCTGAATCCATCAAAACTCTAACTACTTTGAGGTAGTGTTAAAAAGATCCAACAGAAGCCCTGAAAAATCCAGTGCTGTTTTGTAGCCCATACTCAGGTACCTGATCACTCCACAACCAGTGCAATACTGTTAGTACAGAGCATGGTCTTGTGTGTACATTAGCCAAGTAAAATATTTGAAACTATGGACTTCTTTCATCACATCCCTTGGCAGACTGCATCCATAATCTCTTATTTGCAAGCATGTGTGTGAGTCAAGCAAACTTCCCCCATGCAGCCAAGATAACATCCTCATCAAAGACCTTCACTACAATCAAAACCATGTTAGACTGGGTCCTTCCCTAAAGGTTTGATTGTCTAACATACAATATAGCAATCTGGCAAAATTGAAATGGAGAACGGAAATACCCAATGGATAGAGTCAGACACACTGACACCCCAACAGCTCACTAAATATGGAAACCAACTCCTTGGATAAATGTTGGCACATGGAAGTTAAATAAAGTATCAGTGCTGAGAGTGATTTGTTGTGCAAGGAAATTAAAAAGAAAGGGGTAACAAACGCATTCTTTATGTCATCTGGGAAACAAGCATACACTTCATTAAACTTTCTAAGTTAAGGTAGCCAATATTCAGAATACTGAGGAAGACTGAATAGTCTTCATTGAAAATGAACTTTAAAAATTGGAATATTAGAGTATGAACGTATCCTGTAGGGACAGACTGGTTCTCTGCCTCTTCTGTCATCGTGTGGCACAAGCATTTATCTCAGTGCTTTCTTCCCTGACCCATCTCTTGTAGTACAGAAGAAATCATTATAGACAAGAGGTACCAAGTTTCTGCTAGTATCTGTCAGCTTCAGCTTTTTTCTGCCAATCTCTCTTCCAGGACAGTGTTTAGCAGAATATTGTACCTCAGGCTACAAGAACTGAAAATAGGAAATTGCTAATGATGTGTAATTGATGGGACACCAGAAGTTGCCAAAAGCAAATGTTATCTGCCAAATGTGTAACTTTATTCACTTCAACTCCCTTATCCCAGGCATAAGTTTGATACCATCTGCCTCATGTCTTCTGTTTTACTGCTCAAGGACGATTTTAAAGCTCTTAAATGCCAAACTCTGTAGTCCTAACAAACTGCAAATCAAGGATGCATCCAAACCATTCACTCTAAACAAGAATTTGAGGTGGGGGGAGAGAAGTGTATCTTGATAATCCTATCACACTCATACCTTGTCTAAAGACATTTAATAAAAATAACTCAATCTTCCAAGTTATTATTTAAGTAGAAAACTATGGCTAGAGAGTCTTGAATTTGGTGATGCTAGAACTGCTCGACAACACACTAAACCATGCTGCTAAATCAAAATATGAGAACTAGGGAGAAAGAAGTATAAAGTATTTCATAAAAGGAAGTTTTCTTTCCAATTCTATTTCCTCACTTTAATGATTTAACACTGAAACATTGGGGGAGGGAGGAGTGGGAGGGAAAGAAGCCTCTTCAATAGAAGTTGAGGATGCCGTTCCCCCCAAAATCCCAGCAACTGGAATGGAAAGTTTCAACCCTACTGAAAATGTCTTTTCCCAATTTCCACTTTGCTACAGAATCGTCAGCAAAAATAACTTTATGAAGCATTCTACTGTTCATGATTTATCATTTTCTGATGTAAAAAGTTAGGCTGGAAGCTGACTTGTTTACAGCAGTACAAACAGAACATTATAGTTATCAAGTTTCATACACAATAAAAACAACCAAAGAAAACAGCATGCTCCATTTGATCCTATTTGGAGGATTTCTGTCTTTTATTAAGGCAATTCTGTATCAATTTTTTGTCTTGATCCCTGTAAATATATTTTCCATATACACGATCCACTTGAATTAGCTTAAAAGGCAAATTTCATCAGGGTACTATTTTAGAAGTCTAGAGGTACAATATTAGTAGAACTCTTGAGGGAATTGCTTCTCCTATCACCAGATTTAAAATGTATGTATCTATTCTAGGTTTCATATGCTCTGAGACAAAGATTAATAAAGATTTCCAAACGAGAGAGACACTGATCTCACCCTTGGAAAGCCTGCTTTTTAAGAAGCACCCAGCAAAATTCCATGCACGTATCTTCCCAAGCATCTTTACCACAGTACTGTCTGCTGTAAGGAACCACTCACAAATCCAGTGCCGCAAATTCTCCCTAAGTCCACCACCTTCCAGCTAACCTGGGCGAGCAGTATCGAAAACCGAAGGCTGAAAAGAGCTGAGAGTCCTGGTTTCTACCCAAACCCTTTCTGCGAGCACTGTTTATAGATGTTTATAGTGTTAACCTTCAGTTTGAGCAATGTACTTATATTTGTGTGCAATTCCCAAATTATACAGCAACAGGCAAAGAACTCCTCATGAATTCAAAGCTACATATAATATCACTAAGTGAGGAGCTTCCTGAATTAAATCAAGATTTCCCGTATAAACCCTTTGATGCAGCATCGTTTCAGTAGCAGCAGCAGCAATGCACTACACACACTCCCTTCTTACTGGTCCTTCCTGAAGAGGAAGTGGTTCCAAGTTCAGAATGACCTCACCAATTAAGAAGGTATTGCTACTTAAAATGCTTGCAGTGACTTGAATCTCAGGAAGTCAAAACATACTGCAAACCCACCAAGACCAATCTCCATTTTATTCATGGCAAAACACAGTGGTTTGGCAATACTAAACAACATGCCCATGACACGACACTCTGTAAGAATCAGGAATGCTATACTGAAGTAACAGCTGGTAAGATTTACTTTCAAGACATTGGTAAGAACTGAAGTACTGAAAATCTGAACACTTGCACAAAACTAACCCACGGGCTTCACCGAGTTAGTAGCCAAGACTTCTGAAGTGAGCTTTACCATTTTTTCACCACCTTCCTTTCCTCTGTCCCCCTCTTGTGAATTGGATTCCCAGCAGGGAAAAGAGGCCCAGAAATTTGATGCAACTTGCCGAAGATGGCCTAGCCAGGCCCCAGTGTCCTGCAGGACAACATACAGTTTTCAATGCAAGCTACATATTTTGGAATTAATATTCATGTATTGGCTACTAATAAAATCCAAAGTATTTGCAAATTGTGACAGCTGCTACTGAAGAAAGCAGGTGTCTGAGCTGCAGCTTCTTTTTAAACATAATCAAATCATGCAAAACTTGATGAAATACAACGACTTCCATGCACCAAAGCAAATAAAAGTATTAAAACTATGTCCCTACATGCCCTTTCTTAGCACATCACAGTATCTTTCATGCTTTATTCTTGGTGCCAGCTGGACTGTATGTTTCAGTAGAGCCTTGCACAGAATAGGCAATTTGAACTTCTGCCTTCAGTTACAATCTAGAAATATTTGCTCTGTGAGAATACTACGAAGTGCTAATACTTTAGGAACTGACTTCTGATGTCAACACCCCAACTACAAGTGCAATATTTCCAACCTTTAGTGACAATGCTAACAATCAAATTCATGAGCCTGTGAACTAAAACCTCCACAAACACAAAATAATCCGAGTGACAGTGTTTCACTCCTTTATTTCTGCATGAAAACTAAAGCATGGTGTGACTGGGGTAAAACAGTAAGCAATGTCTGTAACAGCTCAGACACCATTTCAAGATTTCATATCAAAGCAAAAGCTGATTTTAGGATTAATGTGTGGTTGTTAGCAGTGTTTCACACACAGGTAAGGAATTTTAAATGGTCATTTAAAACATAAAGCTAATTAATCAAACTGTTACAAAGCAGGAATAGTTTATTGTGGATTTTCTAATGCCACTGAGATGGGATTCCCTTCTGACAGGCTATATTAAAGGGATAAATTTTAGTAAGACTTTTAATAATGTCTGTAGCTAGCTTCATCCTAAAGATGCTTTTAGCACCCACACTGCCTAGATGAGCATAGATTTTTATCCTGCTCAAAAGGTAGCTTTTAATCCAAGAAGATGCTTTCAAAGTCAAAAGCTAACACATGTAACTGTCCACACAAACAGGAATCCAGGCTGTCACAATCTACTTTGGAAGTATCCACATTTCACAATGATGGCTAAGTGTCTGTGAGACAGGCAAAGGCCTTAATGTACTGGAGTTCTAAACTTTCGGACTTGTCAAGTTGTTACATCGTGAAATGAAACTCAGATTCTGTCTCCATGTGAGCATCTGCTATGGAAGTAACCAGCACATTCTGAGTCAGATTCTCAGACCAAACAGCGGTTTTCAGTCACGTGTTAACACCTGTATCCAAACTGTGAACTGTGACCCTTCCTCCTCAAATCTTGTCTTCAGAAGATGGGTCATTTTGCAGCCCTGATGGCTTGAGCACACGCTTAACACCACAGTCTGATACAACAAACAGAACTCTCAGTCTTCAAAGGATCAAACAGTACCAGCATGCTTACTGCCCTGATCATTCACAGCTTGACTTACAGATTACTGCAGTCACTGACAGAGCAGAGAATGAATGCTGAGCTTCTAGATGATGCTCAGCATTGCGATGAAATTTTTACAGCCCAACTGCCTTTTATTTGAAAACTAATTTAAAATGTGATTTTTCATGCAATTTTTTCTTAATGTGTGGTAGTAATTAACTTGCTTTAAGTTGCCTAACATTCTCCCAACATGGTAAATAATAAGTGTTACCCAACTGCAATGCACATGACAGGCTGATTAACCTCCTTGGGTATCCATTCACTCACACAGTAAAAAACTTATCCTCTACAATTTAGAAGACCTCTGAGGTTACGATAAAAACAACTGCCCTTTCCTCCTGGCACCAGCCACTTCTACCCAGAGTTCGGAAGGATTCATGAACTTCTGAACAGACCCCGCATTTCAGTTTAAATGCACAGAGGAAGGCCTTGTTACTTGTGGACATAAAGGAGGGAGCAAAGTGAGTGAGAACCCATCTTTCTGCTTTCCCCCCCACCCCTCACTTCTGAAGTCCTGACACAACAGCCCACTGAGAAGGTGACATGGGGAGAGAGATATATCAAACTTGTAGGCGGCTAGAATTTCCTTCCTTAGAGCGACCTCTACAAACTAAAATAGCAATAAAACATTTGCCAACCTTCAAGCTATGGTCTCTATGAAACAACAGTGCCCAAGTCTCCAAATCACTTCCATGTAAACACCTGCAATGCTGGCAAATGTGCATGTGATAAAAACCTATAGTGTATTTAGTACATGAATATTACTATGAATCCCCTTTCTTTCTTGTCTGCAGTCTTCTCCTGCCCTCCAATTCCTCCAGGAGTATAGATTATCCTTGTGTTTTCCCTACGCTTTTCTGTGCACCTACTTTGCTTTCTATCTCCTTCCCTCTCCCACATACCCCTGCATTCTTATTCTACTCCAACTTTCCCCCCATTTCTCTGCCTCACAACCTGGTTTCTTTGTATTTCTGATTCTTTGAAGATCTCTCACTTTATTCTTCCCACTCAGCCCTAGAACAACCTCCTCTCCCCAGTAAAATCTTTCCCTTTTTCTACCTACCCATTGTGGGATTGCTCACCCTTTTACCGCACAAGAGTCCCTGAAGTCTGTTTAGGAAAGGAAGAAAAGGAGCACTCTTCTCTCTTTCCAGGATAGGCAGTTTCTTGGTACATTATGCTCTCCCCCAAGAGGAGCTTCTCAAGAGGCATTTCTCTGGCAGGGTCACAAAGCAGGCTCACAATAGCCTTCCCTGGCTGCACAGGAATTGCTTTGATGGTAATTGACTCTCTTCCCCAGGCAGAGTATCAAAGTGCGAAGCTAATCAAGGCTTCCCTGGAATCTGGATTTGGTTGCCCGAGCTAGAACAATAGTGGTGAGTTAGAGAGGTTTGATAATGCCTCCTATTTTAACTTCTGCCTTTATTTTTTAGAGCTGTCTGTCACTTGGCATTACTGTGCTTGCTGACCAGCAACATGTTTGTTTTCCTGTACCCCCTGCTTTTGTGCAGCTGTATTCCTCTACGGATTCCTCCAATACCTTCACTGCAAGCTCTGTGGGGCAGGATGATTCCTGCACTACTTGCACAGCCCAGTACAGTGGAGGCCAAGGCCGCTTCAATGCTCTAATACACAGCATCAAAACCTTGGGTCTGATCACAGAGTAAGCGCGACAGTATTGGCAGGAAATGAGACCTTTCCTTGCTCCCCGGAGCCTGCCTACAGCCTTGCATCAGACAGAGGAAAAAAGCAAAATGGGCAGGATGTGTGCAAGGAAGGAGTTGAAACAGTGCCCAAGTGAATGGAAAGTATCCAGATGGCTGTGGTAACTCACACGATGGGAGTCAAATCAAAACAAAATGAAAACAAAACCATATGCCATGTACCCTTCGCTCTCTTGCTCTCTTTCTCTCCCTGCATTTCTCCTGGCTGTTGCCCCAGCTCTTTCTATCAGTGCAGATAATAGTACCTTTACTCAATTATGTGTATGTCATGAATAACAATAACCCCTCTTTTACATTAGAGATCATGGATTACTATTATTCATGTAACAAAGAATGTAATATGTAACACAAAATTATACTCATGTTAATGGTCAAGGAAGTGTAAGGGTCTACAAGGGAAGTTATACTTCTTCATGAAATCCCTCTTTTGATCTGGTATGCTGTATACTTATAAAAGAGAATATTAACTTTACATGTCTATGTTGCTATATGCTATAGAAATATCTACTCACAACCTGCTTGTATCTCAGAGGGAGTATTCAAAAGCATCATGGCAGTGGCAGCATCAATGTCAGGATCTGGAAAAATCAACCAATAAATACATTATTTACAACTGGGCTAATCTTCTTGCCCCCGTTGCTAAACTACAGGCTCAACCAAATCTCTGTAGTGAAGAGGTATGAGTTCATTATTTCAAGGGCTCCTTAATCATATGTTGAATTTACCCCCAAATTTGCATGTGATCCCATTGCTACTATTAAGTAGAGCGCAGTGATGAATGTCACCAAATTATACTCATGTGTGCATGATACCTTTACTCTTAGCCTCATGAATTCACTCTTTAATTCTGTGGAGAATATTTA
This sequence comes from Coracopsis vasa, assembly GCA_026283785.1. Lineage (NCBI taxonomy): Eukaryota > Metazoa > Chordata > Aves > Psittaciformes > Psittacidae > Coracopsis > Coracopsis vasa. Next base: position 68,714 of record JANHGB010068448.1, read on the forward strand.
GATTGCATTACAAAGGATCTGTGAAAGCAAGTGCAACATCACAATTTAGAAGGAACATAGAGGGATGAGCTGACAGTAGAGTGGGAAAGCATAACGAACACCTACACCTGGGCCGGTGCAGAAGACAACACTCAGTCATTTTGATTTGTCGACAGGGATTTCAGCGATGTTTGAGAAGGTGTTGGAAGCCAAACTGCTACAGTTAAGGGGAAATTAAAAAAAGAAACTAGGATTCCACTGAAGCACCAACTTATTTGCATCTTTATCCACTGTCACTTAAATATAAGCAAAAATCATCAGCTGGCTGCTGCTACTCTTAAATGGGTTTCCGAATCCATCACTAACAGTCAGTTGACAGATGGTAAGTTACAAAGACAGAACAAAATATGATTCTTTTATAACTATATTCACTTCCTTCACACACAGCAGCTCGGCTCCAATGGAAATGTAGGTAGCTATGACAACAGTAAACAACCCACAACGGCCACTGAATAAGCTGAAAAGAACATCTGCCCCAGCAAAGCATCCCAGCTGCCCTGGGGCGCAACTTGCTAATCGCGCAGTGATGCCGTGACAGAGAAAGCCGCCTATGCCATGTCCAAATAAATGAAGTGTGCAATTGAAGCAGACATAAAAACGCACACCCTGGCCGAGTGCTGCCTCTGTGCCACTAAACTGAATGAGTAATGAGTATGCGTTTGTTGTTTGGGAGGTGGCTTTTTTCAGCTTGCTAGTATTTATAGTAAATTATATACCAAAAAATTCAATTTACTACTAACAGCTTCATGGCACTTTATTTTAGCTATTATGTCACGAAATTACTTTTCACTGTTAAAAATATATGTATATTGTACCTTTATATATTTCAAATCTATTTCCAGTAATGTGATGTGGTATAGAGCCCATCAACTTACTAGCAATACAATAGAGAAGATTTTAGTATCTGCTTAAGCGAATCAGAAATTTACTTCACTGGTTAAGAAAAGAAAGGGATTTTTTATTAGTTTAAGTATGTACTATTTTTCTGTGAATAGTTGGAAACACACTTCTAATGGCTACTTGTATTTAACTGCCAAACCAGTAAACAGAGCAACAGTGCAGAGGCTGTAAAACTAAAAAGTGGAAGCAACAGCAGACTAAATTAGTATAAAAGGTACCCACAAACAGGAAAGCAGGTGCTTAACTGTCTCCTGGACAGGCCAGCATATCCTCTTTCAAAAGTCACCCAGCAGACTACTACAAAAAGCAGCTTTACCACCTTATATTCATCTTCAAATCCTTAGAGCAGTCTTCCAGTACCTAAGGGGGGCCTACAAGAAAGCTGGAGAGGGACTTTTTACGAGGGCTTGTAGCGACAAGGACAAGGAGGAATGGCTTCAGATTGAAAGAGGGTAGATTCAAATTAGGTATTAGGAAAAAATTTTTCACCATGAGATTGATGAGGCACTGGAACAGGTGGCACAGAGAAGTTGTGAATGCCCCATCCCTGGCAATGTTCAAGTTCTAGTGGAAGGTGTTCCTGCCTATGGCAGGGGGGGCTTGAACTAGATGATCTGTGAGGTCCCTTCCAACCCTAACCATTCTATGATTCTATGACATGATTATATGAAGATACATCAAAGGCAGTATTCCTGTTGCAAGCATCTATGCTGAAAGTGCCACTTCCAAACAGCTTCACTCCAGAACATATGCCATGTTGCAGGATTGGGTCCACGTAGTACACAGCAGAAGTTTCCCTGTAGTCAAACTGAAGAGGTATATTGTGTCTAACATTAAAAAGCAAGACAAAAAGCAAAGAAGCCTGAGAAATAAAGCCAAACCAAACCAGAATTCTTCCATCTCTTTCATACCCTAAAATCAGAAGATTGTTAGCAGTTGAATTTACTGTATCATAACTCATGCAGCCAACTTCAGCATTTATCAGCTGTTCCTGGATTTAGTTTTCTTGTTTTACTTTAAATATGGTCCCACCACTGGGTAACACTGTAGCATGTTAATTTTGCTCTTGAAAGAACAAAAGGACACAACCAGAAAAACGTATTTCCTGCTGACTGGGCTTTGTTTGTGTAACAAACTCTGTGCTTTGAGATAAAATCGATGCAATCAGTTTATCTTGAAAGGTGCAGTCTCGGCCTTCGGATCACTAATGGTACTACCATGTTTCTGTGATGACTTCACAATACAAACACCAGCTCTTTACACACATGATTGTATCCACAGCAGCAGTTTCCAAAGCACAACCATGATTCAAAGCCCATCCGCACCTGCTATGGTGTCTGTTTCTATTGGTGTATTCCTGAAGAAACCAGACAGCTATTCCAGAATGCCTTGGCAGAGGTAAGAGGGCTTGGAGACACACACCCAGGGTGGTGTCAGTAGTATTCAGGACAATATGCTTTGGGTTGGCCCTCTGCAGAGAGAATAGAAAAAGGAGGGACTGGGTTCACAAGAAAGACAAGGCTGAGGGCCAGCAGCCAGAGTCCACAGGAAGAGGTGCAGTGTTTGAGGGAAGACTGAAAGGCCAGTTCATTCTTGCATAGTGTTTACAATTTGGAGGTGTTCTCCTGAGAAGGATGTCAAGAAGAGGAAGTAGTCATGAGGAGCAGCACTGAAGAGCACCTTTGCTTGGACTGGCATTTCCTGCTTAGCGTCCTGGTACCCACCAGTGCCCCAGTGCTGACAGCCCTTTCCACACAGCTGGTGCTTTTGTTAACTCTCTTCCACGTGTATCCTCTCACTTCCAGCAAGAAGGGCTGACCTTGCGTGGATCCAGACTGGTAATCGAATCCTTTCCCTCCTATCTGCCTCTCTGTGTTCACGAAGTAGTGAATTTCATAACTAAGAATTCTGCCCTACCTGAATCCTGCGATCAACACTGAGGCTCCTGAAGTTATTAACAGGGGTGGTTAGTGAAAAATGATTGCAGGAATTTCCTTTCCCTAGGAAACCAGGTTAAAAATCTTCTTGCCTGCACACAAAGTTTCGGAATTTAGAAAATTAAGTTTTTAAATGAAGGCATTCTGGTTTCTTTTTGCTAATTAAAGTGGTGAATTGACTGCATACATAAACTGTATGATCATTTTTTTGCTAGTTGAAAGCATTAGACGCCCAGCTTTGCCAGTGAAAGACAAAAGTAAGGAACAACAAAGAAAACGAGGATTTTGAGAGTTGTATGAAGAAGAAAAAGTATGTCAAAGCCTCAAACAGGCAACATCGGAGAGTGACAAAAAAGCAGTGACAAAAATTGCCAGCAGGCACAGCCCTAAGAGATGACTGCTGTCTGTATGCTTGGTGCTTTATGCTACAATCTGAAGTTTCAGTGCTTGGTCCCTCATCCATTAAGTATCCTTCACATGGTGTCAGAAAAGGCCTGGAAGCAACTGTAAGCACTTACATGAGCTCCTAAGGCATGAAAGCATACATCCCAATGCAGTTCAAAGCCAACAAGGGGCAAGAACTTCACCACAGCTGCAGCACCTCCCCGTGCAGTGTGAGTCTGTGATATCTGCCAGCATTGCTTTCAAAGACAAAACTTCTTTTGATGAAGATGATACCAACAAAGGGTAAGTCACAAACCTCATGGCACGTCTGTTCACTGCATTTTAGATTCAAGCTTCTATTCAGCACAGTGTTCAAAAGCGAACAGCAAACTGGTAAACAGCATCTAGCTTTTTCACTGAGGAACTAACCTACAATTTATCACTCTGTGGAATTATGACCTAGTGCATATTGTCAAGACATGCTTAGAGCCAAGCTTCACTCAGCACATTACCTGTAGATCAGAATCTGCCTGGCACAGACATATGAAGAGGCAAAACAGTAGTCATTAAATATTTTGGCATGAGATGACATACAAACATTCAGCAATGCAGAGGGTAACCCTCAGGTAGCAGACTGTTTACTCTAGAATTGACAAAAAATACTTAAAACCAAACAGGTACATGAGAAAGCCGGATGTGACAGCAGTTGTATTCCTCTGATCTCTGATCTGAGTTCATTTCAGAGAGAGAGGAAGTGTCCTATAATCACTGGTATTATTTTGATATTTAATTTCAAACTTCGATCTGATTTCAATGAATGCTTCAAATCCATTCCCATCCAACTAAATGGTAATAAAAATCAGGATAACAGAGTCCCTCTTTATTTTGCTAGAGGGTATTTATTTTTACTGCTATACTGTAAGGTTTTAAAGAAAATAGCGTTTGAAGCAGTTCAAAGCAGCCATGGCCTGAATTTTCCAGCACAGATGTCTAGAGAGAGGCACTTAAGATGCACATTTAGGTACTACTAAAATGTTACTGCCAACTGACGAAAAAAAAATAGTTAGTAAATAAACTGCACCATCTGTACACTACAACCATTGCCATGTTACCTCATCAGGAGGGAATTTATAATATCTTCTTCAATTTAAAGTTACTACATCTAAAATACAACTATTTTTGTAAAGGATTTAATTTCACTTCACCATTCAGTATGTCAGTTTTTGGCTCCTTCCGCACCAGCACCCACCACTGGTTTGTTTTCCACTTTAATGCTCTACTGTAACTTGAATGCATAGAACTCATTTCCACTGTTCTCAGAAGTCTGGTCTATTCCTATTCTACAAGATCCCTGCCTCAATTCCTAGCACAGCCGACTCGTTCATTTTTTTTGTGATTTGATTTTTTGATGTTTCCAATTTTCAGCAGTAGGATAATATTGCAAAAGCGTCACTATGCCTCCCACCTTTTACCTTTGGGTTTACTAAACTGCAACAGAGCAAATAGCAGCTTTAACTTCTTAACTTCTCTGTTAACACATGTGCCTTTTTCCCTCCCACATCATGATGGTTAACCTTGGATTAAGTTAATTAAGTTAATTAATGAGTCAAGTTAGGTCAAAGACATAGAGAATAATTAATAGAGAGAAGGTTCCCCCTCCCCTCTCCCCTCCCCCCTTTTTTTCCTTTTCTATTTTTAATTTATTTTGACTGATGACAGAATAAGAACATGGCTGTTAAAATAAAACTGCAATGTGCAAGACAGACAGAAATACCTGAAGAGAACTGTAAGTATTGTAACTCTGTCAAACTCCTTGGTGTAGGATGCCACCGAGTCCACTTCTGAAGTATTTAAATAAGGTTGAGAAGAGCTCTTAAAATCAACAGAATATTTGTGGAAGTGTACAGTAAATCAGTAGGATTCAGAACCAAGATCTTGGGAAGAAATGAGAAGTTACATTCATACCTCAACAACAGTGCATGAAAGACCAAGAATGAGAATTCTGGAAGCTATATAATAGAGGCCAGTAGGAAGCAATTCCACTAGGAATACAAAACTGGTCTGGCAGTCACAGTGGTTCTCCCACTTCTTTGAAAGTATCTAGTATGAGACACAGAAGAAGAAAGGTACGGGTCTGAATAAACCAGTCAGTTTTCCTGGTTTTGAAGTTCATTTCCAAGTTAATTCTGCCAAATAAACCACAGCACAAATTATTCTGAGGTCTTATTTACAAAAACACAGAACATTTGTAACAGAAGCCTTCTTCCTGCTCCTCTATTTTGCATCGTCATGATGTACAATTTTCATTCTCTAACAATATCATTTTATCAGCTGAAAAACTGTATAAGCAAACAGTTACAATTTGTATTCTTGTTTAAATATTAGCTCTAATAAAAAGAATGGTAAGAGAAAGAGTTAACAGAAGGTCATGCATGAACTTGAAGAGGTTCATCTATCATTCGGAAAGCTGTATGAAACCAAACGCATAATCCTAACTTTTCATCTCAGTAGTAAAGATTAAGATCAATTACCTGCTAAAATACTTACAACATTGATACATATTTTACCAGTGCAAGATAAAAATCTTGTAAAAGACAGCCAACTAAAGAAGTGAGATATACATCTTATACATAAAAATGGCATATTATAATACATTCTCTGCTTAAAAACAGGACAGAGATGTTTGGTTTGGTTTTGTTCCTTTATTTTTAAAATATTTTTTCATTTGGTGTATATTACTGGCAAGCTTAATTTTCAGTGCTGAAGGATGTGAAAATAAAATTCACCCATCACAAAGGCAACAGTAAAGTCCTTTTTGACTCCATCCAGCCTGTGCAACTTGTAGTACTGAACAGAAAACATCAGCTAAAGAAAGCACTAGCCAGTGAGCCTAGCAGAGGAGAAGAGAGAAACCATTTTCTGTTCCATCATGTACTTACCTATTTGTCATCAGGAATTTCAACTGTTTTCTTAAATGATTGCTGCAACTCAGATTCTACAGTGGAAGCCAGGATTATGACGGCTGTAATTCCTTGCAGCTTTACAGGTTGCACACAGTTTTGGTTTTTGACCAAATGATACGCATACATGAAAACACACATGCTCTTTGTCCCCAGTAATGCAGATGTGTGTTATCTCTAACTGGGCAAGCAAGGTCATCATTACTCAAGCTTTCACAGTGTCCCTGCTGCTAACAACAGGTTTTTCTTCCAGCAAAGAGAGAGGATGGCTGGCAGGAGGAAGACCTCTACGAAACAACATCCACTTAAGACCAAATAAACTATACCTTATTGTCCCATACAACTGTTCGTTGTTGTTAAATAAGGTTGAGAAGAACTCTTATTTGTTGTAAGCGCTCGTTTCCTTCTCATGCTATTTCAAAATACATTTGTGCCCACTAGACCTTGGGAACACAGTATGTCATTCAGTCCTGCAAGTGCCAGACATTTCAACTGGAAAAGAGCTGATGCAGCTTGCATGGTCTGAGTGACCCTGGGGGAGATGTATACAGCCATCCCCTACTCTCTCAGCCACTTGCCACTGGTTCTGAAGGAAAAGGTGGCCTTTTAGATAGTCTTACTGCAAGGTGAATCTTCAGGAGGGCTTCATCCGAACATCCCAACTACTGGAACCACTATGGCACAAGCTGCTGCATGAACACAGCAAGGGAAGAAGGCTTGGGGAGGCAAACATAAATTCTACACCACTTTCAGGATCCAGAAAGCAAAGGGGGAAATGTCAGATAAACATGAAAACAACAATGACAAAAGTATTTCAGGGATTTGAAGAAAAAAAATGCTACTAGTGATGAGAAAAGGGGTCAGGCATGTGACACAGCCAGTGAAAGATCCGTATATAGTCTAACTAGGGAGCCAAAACAGAGTCTGAAACTAAAAATAAGAGAGGTAAAGGTGAACAAAAAACCTAGCAGCTAAAATAGCTGTGTGCTAATAATGCAGGCAGACTGACATAATAAAAGAGGAACTCAAGGCACTACTGTTATTACAGGAAAATTCACAAACAGGGTGGAACAGCAATTATTATTGAAACAGGTGTCAAAAAGGTCTGTGCTTTTCAACGAAAAGAAATACAAGTTTTATATGGTACGATACTGTCATGCAATAATGAAACACCAGACTTCAGAAATAGGAGAAAACAGGAAATGTTTGGAAACACTGTGGAAAGATGGTCAAAGACTTCTAAGAGAGAGACACTGAGTCTGCTCTTGACTCCTTGCATCAGATATGGATCTGGATAGAGCTCTGCGTCATTAAAGAAATGGGAATTATGTCAACACAAGACACACACATCACAGTACAGACTGGAGAACAAATGCCATTACCCATGCCCAGGCCAGTTACTGTGTCAGCTGACAAGTTTCTTTATCCACATTGCTGAATGAATAAGAATAGATTCTTTCCTACACTTTATCTTAAGTAATGAGGATGACTTTGGAACAGGGAACCACAAAGTGATTCCGTTTAGACTAAATGGGAAGAATAACGGCAAGCCTAATTTTGCTTAAGATCTATGATTTCCAAAGAACAAATTCTGATGAACTGAATTGTTTCCATGGAACCTCTGGGAAACAGACTGGGCTGAGGAGCTCTAGACCTCAGCCTGGGGGAGGCTGCAATGTCTGCAGGTCACTGCGCAAAGAGTTTGCTCCAAATGTATCCTAAGATAAGCAGGAGAGCTCCATTCTCTGAAACAAAAAAAAAAAAAGGAGTAAAAAAACCCCAAAGCTGGGCAACTGAACTGATACGAAACCGACTTGGGACAGAAGGAAGAGAGCGTGGCTTGCTCAATTAAGCAAAACAAAGGCAGAAAAGAAGTAAGACTCTATCAGAACAGTAAGTGACCATGGGACGCAGGTGGAAAAATCAACAAAGAAGAACTATTAGGTTTAAAGACAGCTTCAGTAAACTAACGTTTGCTGAAGACAGGCTGATAACCAGAACATTTCTAGAGAACAGAGCAATGGTGGTTTAGGAAATCACTTCTAACAGGAGCTGGAACAAAGTAAAAAGTTAGAATGTGAGCAGCAGTGTTGCTGCTCACAATGTGACCCCACAGAAACGGACTCTCCAGAACCTGCCTTCTCTAGGGCAGAACATGCTTCTCTAGGGCAGTAAGATCTCTGCAAAACTCAGAGAGGGAAAGAGTACAAAAACAGAGTCATGAAAAAACTATGCCAGTGGACATGTGCATAAAAGCCCATCTACACACAGCTGCAGAAAAACCAGAATCACATCTGACACTCCAGGACCAGAACTTCCACTACTTCATGACAAAGCCGAACTGCAAAACGTTTATGGGCAGTGCTATGGATGCACAGGACCCATGCCTATCAGCATCCGGTGTGCAATGTACACTGAGCTGCTGAACTCAGGCAGGATGCCTGAAACTCAGTGGCTATCTACACTTGGAGGAGAGCAGCGCAGAGCTGGAGCCTCATACCTGACAGTCAATGTAGTGGAGAGCTGATGGAAGTCCTCAGTTGTCACATGCAGCCAGCCTGAGCTCTGTGGCAGCAACCTTAAGCATGTAAGCAAAACTCCTTTGCCAGGGCTACTCCAGTAGCACTTAATCCATGGCACTATGAAAGAAAGCCAGTGAGCAAGCCACGGGAAATCTGGCTTCCAAGTGGTCTCAACTCTCCTATTTCACTCCCATGCCTGCACATAAACTCCTGCTCAGACTCTTGCCTTCTCTCTTCTGCTTTTTTTGCAGGACAGCGGAGCCAGTCCAGACAGGAAAGTGCAGAGAGGTGCCAGCAAACAGAGCCTCACAGATGCGGGACTGGGAGAACCACAGAGGGAGTATGGTGGTCCATAGCTTAGGGAGGTCTGCACACACAGGCTTCTTCGTGAGCCTAGGAAAGGCTGGGAAAATTGGCTGCAAGCCCAACAGTTCTCACTGTAAAATCCTGGGTTTCAAGGTGCAGATGTATTCAGGAGAGTTAGAATTGCTATCACAAGTATGTTATCAAACCAGCAGTATAAACATGACCAACTAGCAGGTTCACAGACAGGCAGGCATGCAGTCTGCCGGGGCTCAAGTCCACACTGAAACAGCTGTGGCAGCCAGCCCAGGCTTACCCTCAAGTTCAAGATTAGGTGTTTTTTTCCCCAGGAGGGACAGTGGATAAATGTTAAGTGCTAATTCTTGAGTAAAGTCACACCTGAGAGAACAGATCACTTTTTGTTTGTAGAATTATGTCCAAGGCAGACAGGCAAATTATAAAGAAAAAATCGAAGTCTGTACCATTTAATCCTCTCCCTCCCAAAACTAAGACCAACTAACAATCACTTGTATGAATCAATAAACAAATAAATCAAATTACTAGATTTGAAAATTATAAAATATACTTGAAAACCATGCTGGGGCAGCTGTTTTCCCCCCCCACCAATCTTTTGCAAGTGAACCCGCATTAAAAGACCAACTGGACTAGACACAAACTGACCCAAACAAATGGAAGCAGACTAAAGCCTATTTTCTATCACAGCACTTGACAACCCTTATTTTGCATTGTTGTGAGCCAGCCCCAGACTGTGCACAGAGATGTTGAAGACCCACCCAGGTCTGTGGATGGTGGCTGAGCATGCTCCAGAGGGAGTGATGTTCAACATGGCTGGAACAAGCTGCTCTTCTGCTTCTCAGAAGGAAATCAATGGAGGAAGGCAGCCCCAGCAATACTGCCATCATCTGACAAAATGGGTTCCACTCTTCCCGCAATACTTACTTTGATTTTCAAATAAAGTAAATGACAGAAAAGTAGGGATCTAGTGTTTAGGGTCTTCTGACTTTTTTTTGCTGGAGAGCTTCCAGGCGTGCTGAAGGATGAGATGCAGACTAACAGGTAAGGCAGTGAAGGAAGTAATGTCATTTTTGAAGGATTATTATAATGAAATATGAAAACAAAGATAGCCTTTGAAGATTTTCACATTCCCACAGCAAGCACCTATGAGTTAACCTCTAGAGTAGCAGAATTACTTTCTAATTACAACAATCGATAGTCTGGGAATATTGTGAAAGCTCCTGCTGAAAGCAACAGAGTGAACATAAGCTGCCTGAACCCTGAAGAGACTTTTAAGAGTGAAATTAGCTTAAATAGCACACATAATAATAGGATTTATTTAAAACAACTGCAACAGAGCTTGTTTAGACTAAACATTACATCCTAGTTATTAGGGGTTTTTTCTTTCTTACTTCCATACTTCACAGAAGAGATTTTGTAGAAGGGATGTTGCAAACCTGGAAAAAACTAGCTAATGTGCTTCTGCTTACATTTTTCTTGAATTCAGTTGCATATGCATCTCAGATCTTCCTGTAAACACTTTGCTAATGCAAATATTTAGTGCCATCTGCGCTACATAGCAGCAGACCTGTAAGTTAAATATTGGCTTCGCTGGAATTATTTACTTAAACATTTTCAAAAACAGAGGAAATATGAAATGCCGTGAACCGAAATGTGGAGAGAGAATAATTCACCTGAGTCTCTAGAGAGCAAGCACTAAGGCATGACTTTGCAGCTAAGTGGCATTTACATGGCTCCTTTCTACTGAAAAAAGTTGAAACAATCTTTAACCTTTTACTATTTTCTATTACATCTTAATTTAAAAAGAAGTCGAGACACAAGATACCACTTCTGCCAACCTCTAATTTGCTATGAATGATCCTGTTCAAACTCCTTGGAGTCTGAATTGCCAGTAGCTGACAGGTGAGGTTAACAGAAGAGTAAGGAATGGGAAGAATACCACCAGAATTCCTTTGCAAACTCTTTCAAATCCTTAGCTGAAATGTGTAATGTGTATTTGCTTCACAAAACAGAGCTAGTAAGCTAAGGGGCTCTCATCTCATTCTGTTCCTGTGGTGAACAGGGACCCAAACTGACCACGTGCGCAGGCTGAGCCTAGCAGAAGTTACTGGACGTTAAAAAAAAATAAAATTAAACAAAGCTTTATCCAGATAGCAGTGAGAGCTGTGGCTGTAAGCCAGGAAAGCACTTACACGGGTATACAATCCAGAGAACGAGTAGTGGCCATGGAAGAGGATCAGTGTACCAGCATCCCGCAGGGCTCAGCCCCAGACTGGAACAGCTGGGCAGCTTAGCTATAGCTCAGGACAGTTTTGTTAAAAATTAGTGCTTTCACTAACAGAATCACAAGTGTGTTTTGCACCATTCTCGTGGGCATACAGCAAGGCTGGAGAGGAAACCACCTTTTAAATGGTGCTAGACCTCATTTTGACTGCAGCTCCCCAGCATAGTTCCCCATCCCTGCTGGATGGGGAGGCCATGTTCCTGCTGGTGAGGAATGGCCATCCATCACTCCAGCCAAGAAGGGGGAATGGTAAAGGCTATCACAAAGAAAGAGAGGTTTTGTTTCTAGCAAGTAGGAAGTCTTCAATTTTGTGTTTACAACTAAACAGAAAAAATGCCCCACATTTCTTTTTGTACTCCACAATTTCAACAAATTCTAGTGACAGCTGGTTTACTGATTTTAAGCATGAGTTTCTGTAATCTTTGCCAGTGCAGCACACAGGCACCTCTCTGGCCTTTTCGAGAGTTCTGCTTCATGTGCATACCACAAACAGTTCATATTAACTCTGCCAGCTCAAATTCAATTTACTAGCATGATCTGTGTGTCAGATCTGTGTGTCTGTGAGAGCAAAGCATGGGCTGTCTGGGGAAACAAATCTTAATAATGCTTGGTATCAGATCGATCACAACAGAACAGAACAGAGAGCACACATGCATCTTGCCCTTCTCCCATCTCTGCCTCTCTGCGTGCTGATCTTTAACGATCGCCTGCTCCCTCATGGGAGAGTCAAATGGACAGACAGGACAGCTACCCACCGCTGCACAGAGGCCCTCCCGACCCATCTCACCACCCCTCATAGCAACAAGATAAAGAGTTTCTAAACAGTCCAGTGTCTGCTGAAGATTTCCCTCCCCACGCTGAACCTTCCCACTTCCCTTCTTCCTGTCTCCAGCAGGGCGTAGAAAAATCCCAAGGTATAAGAGTGGTGGACCTCTGGAAGAGCAAATTCAAGACGGAAAAAGTTCCTATTTATTTTTCATTTTAATGCCATCATTTATAGGCAAACTGCTGTCTTTCACGCAGTCAGGAGTAGAACTGAAAACTTTATCGGGATCCTTTGCCCTCCCCTAACACATATCTGATGAACCAATTTAAAAACATTCATAAACCTGGTGCAGTACTTCATCTGGTATGAAAACCATGCTAAAGGCATGCATTGTAGTCTTTGTAGAGCCTTTGTTATAAAAGCCACAAAGATTCTTCCATTGGGAACACACCAACGAAAATGTTCTATTTTAAGCAAAATTTGCAGTGAAATTCCACTAAAGTTAGAGACCTGATAGTTACAGGGCTCACCTTAGTGCAGAAACCAAGTGTCAGATTGCACAATGATAACAGTTATGGAAAGAGTGTAAAGCCTTACAATGGCTAGAGGTAGGTTATACCACTCACTTGTTTCAGAGGAGACTAATAGTGGTAATTATGCCCCAAATAAAAATCAATATTGTTAGACTTTACTTTGACTGGGAAGGGCCTGGAATTCATAAACCCCCAAATAATCTTAATGACAAGGAAGCACTGAGCTACATCTTCCTTTATCAGGGATGAATGTAAGAAGCTCCCTTTCTTTCAGTTTCAAGGTAAAGTGTCTGGAAACGCGTTTGAGGTTGGTTTTCATGTAATTACTGGGTATTTTAACACAAGTATTTGCAATGTTACAACCAGCTTATTTATAAAGCTAGTTTTAGAAGGGGGAAAACTTCCTTTTCTACTCCGCTCATGTCAGCCAGTAAGATCAAATCTGATCTGGCCCTCGATCATGATAATGCAGTACAGCTTGCTTAGGCTTTTTACTGATGGGACTGCTTTGAGGTTGCTAGAAAGGATGCTGATGAGTATTAAGTATGATGTCTGTCATTTTGTATCTCTGGGTAATCCTACAGCTCTATCATTATGCTAGCAGAGTGCCTCTCAAGAATTTAAACACACAAATTCTCTCTTTTCTTTCAAAACTTTTAGATTAAGTAGTTTGACAAGGGTATATGTGTACATCAAAGAAAAAGAGACATCCATGTGCATACAAGGTACTGGGGAAAAAGCACAAAAGATAGAAAAATGGAATTTGCAGCAAAACCTGTGATGACACTCTGGCTGAGTGTGTATCCTTCATGAACTCCACTTCCCATGGTCCCCAAAGCTAAAGCTACGCTGCAGTGTCATTAACAAAGGAGGTCACAGCTTTTCATGGGGCAAAACTGGAGAAAATCTCTTGGAAAGCTTTAACTATTTGGACAATTGTGTTGGCTATCCAGACTGTGAACTAAACACATCTTCATAAAACCTCTATACAACCCAGCCAATTTTCTTTTTTTTTTTTTTTTTTTTTTTTAAACCGGTTGAAGAGTTCTGTCAGAGCAGCAGATCTGTTTTTACTGGCAAGTCATGTAAGGGTTTATATTCCACCCAGACCAAGAGAGTCTAAGTCACTGTGAAGATGGATGGAGCAGATACTCCTCACAAGTATAGCAAAATGGTCATCCAATAGCCCTGAAAAACTGAAAGCCCCCCAGAGCAGAAGCAGCAGCAACAGTCTGCTACAGAAAGCACATTTCCTGGTGTTGCTCCATCTTCTCCATCACCACACTTTTGTCATCTGCTCACAGAAATCTGAATTTGAAGAAACAGACCAAGGCCCTGGTAGAAAAGACCTGCAGGACTGCCTCCCGTGCTGGCTGATGCCATCACCTCCGAGAGACGAGATGCACATGCACAAATCTTACATTACCGCAGTGCCACCAGCTGATCGAAGCTAGAGGGAGATCCTCACTGAACTGACCCCTCACAGATGTTTAGCCTTCTCCAAATTTGCTTGTTTACTTGTGTTCTTATCAAACAGTCCCTTACCTCGCTTTACAACTATGGCTACAGAAGAGCAGCTGACTACAACCATCTCTCAATTTCACGAGCTGGCAAAACACCTTTCCTTTCAAGTACCCTAAGCATACCCACAGCTATTGCCAACGGGTGGCTTGCCCCTCTTTACCCTACAGAATGCAATCAAAACCACATTTCTCATCAAAACCTTTCATGATACTTAAGCATCACTCCCCTCCGATTTTTCTATTTTCCTGTTTCTCTTTGGCATGTATAAGTCCTTCCAGCAGGCTTTTTCCCATTTTCGACATGGGTAAGTGCATGGTGCCCATTCCTGTGGCACCAGAGGTCCTCATCACCAGCCAGACACACCAGCACATCGAGCCCAAGACCCTCAGCAAAGCTGGGTCAGGGCTGGGGCCCCCAGTTTCAGCAGGGCCAGAAACACAACCCCTCTGGGGCAGACAGCCACTGCCGAACACTGAAATACAATGCGTTAATAAGTAGGTCAGCCTGTTCCTATAAAAGCAACGGGTTTAATGCCGACTGTGCCTGCCAGCGGTACTAGGAAGAGACTGCAGTATTCCCGTTTCCACACATGCAGCCCCTTAGAAGCCCCACACTCCTTCTCTGTGCTTAGGGCAGGGCTAGGGGTGCCTGCAGCCCCGCTGGACCTTGGCCTGCAGCAACCCCACCTTTTCAGGGCTGGTCATGAGCCACCACTGAAATCCTGCACCAGAAAGCAAATTCCAAGAAAACAAACACTATCACTAGGCAATTGAAATGCAGTTAGTAGAAACAAACAAACCGTCTGCAGCGAGGATACAAGGCTCCCTGCTTGCTAACAGGTTCAACAGGTTTTGAATGCTAAGTCACCCGGAGCTTTATTAGAGCCTAAAAGGGAAACACTGCAAAGATCTTGTTACCTGGGCTTTCATTGCTGTCCCTGCTTTAGAGTAGTTCCCCGGCCTTTTCCCTCTGTCTGGCAAGGAAGCATTTTGACCCTCATTAAATTAGTCAAGAAAAACATGTCCATGCTGTCCAGCTAAAACATGTAAGTGCCCCAGCACACTGTGCACGCGGGAATGCCGTTCACCTTGCACTGGTTTCAATTGCACAACGAGGCGGAAGTTGGAGTGAAACTTGGTGCAGAGGCAGCGCCGGAGCCTTCACCCAGCAGTAGCAGCAGTAGCTCTGTGCTGCTGGCTCACCAGGCCCACTGCAGTGACCCACACAGTCCTGCGTGATCCCACCATCAACACGGGGGCTGAACCCTACCCATGTAGCTTCTTCATCTTGTCACAGCCCATACAGCTCTCCCGAATGAAAGGATCATCACTTGCAAAGAACATCGGTTTATTTAATAAAGGCTTTGATATCCTCTTGTCATTTTATGAACAGCTATTGGCATTTATTAAATACAGTGCAAAAGTCAATAAAGTTCATTCAAACGTTTCTTCTCAATGAAGCAGCTCACTATGATGCCTCTGCAAATGGATCTCCATGAATCTGCCCAACATGGCATTGCGTGGACTTGCAAGACCACAAAACAATGTCCAAATACCATCTGTTCCTCCCATGAGCAGGTCTTGAAAGCCTTTGGCTTCTGTAAACAACTGCTGGTCCACTTTACTTTGAGATGCTGCACAACGTAGCAGAACACACAAGCTGACTATAATCAAAAGCTTTATACTCTGCTAAACCTGTTTTAAATAATGCATAAATACCAAAATAGACACACTGTACTCTTCATCAACTTTCACGCAAACTCAGTTCTCCGTTTGTTGCACTTTCCGTTTATAGCAGCACAGCTTTAAACCACAGAATAAATAGTATTATTTTCTTTTCCCTTTTAGCTCCAGTCCTGAAACATACTCTACATTTAATTACTGTTTTGGTAGAGTCCACCTACGCAGATGGGCTGTGCTTGCATGAACCAACTGGTACCTCTGGATTCAGAGCACAGAAGAGGTTAAAAAAAATGAGGGCACTTATGTCGGCACCTCCTTCCTCTCCCCTGCATTTCATCACACTGAAAGGGTTTAAAAGTAAAAAATTCCTTCCACATCATATAATCCTGGCATCTGCTGTGCAGCACATCAAGCTCACTCGTTCTGCTGTGTTATTCCCAAAAGTAACTGTACAGATTCGGATCTAGAACTCCATTTTCCACTCCCTGAAGTTTCCAAATACCTGTTTTTCCTATTTAGGCACATCAGAAAAAGCAGTAAACACAGCTAGTAAATATAAAGCAATCTTGTCTAAGAGCAATTCTGACTGCATTACTTAAGAAATATAATTTCCTGAAGCTTTTTACTACCTTACTTTATGATACACATGATATGGTATCAATCTACCAACTTCCTTCTGCTGCCCCTGTCTTCAACGGCCCACATCTCATCCGTGCCGTTATGTAGTTCAAATACAAAGCCATTATGATGATTAAGCCACAGAAAGAATCCAGTCTAGAGAGTGAGTAGGTCACTGTGGTCATATTTATTATTTAATAACAGCAGGAATAATTCATATCACACCAACAATTCTCTACCACTCCGTTTATCCATTTCAAAGTAAAGTATGTCAGATCTTCAACACTGACAAGAGACCAAAGGCTCAGTCCATCTGGACTCCCTCTAGCAGAGCCCTGGTCTTGTATATTCCAGGATGGACTCTAGAGTAAGATATACAGGAACAACCCTTCTTCACCTGTACCTATGTCCACCAAACCTGTGTCAGCAAAGCCCTGGGAATAGCACCGCCTCAGATGCACATCCTATTTCCATGCAGACACTGTGGTTTCAGGTAATGTGTTTCATCCTTTCTTCTAAATGAAGGAGTTTAATTTTTCTTCTCTGCATGGGCTGCCTGGCTGCTGTACTCACTCTGCAAGCTTTTTGAGCCTTGACTCTCTCCTACTACATGTGTCTCAGCCGACAATAACTGCTGTAGCTGTCCTGAACTCTCATCAGGTTTTTTTAATGTGATTGAATAAGAAACCTCATGTCCTCGCTAACACCTCTCTAGATATATCTTCTTTGCAAAACAGGGCAGTGTCTCAGACATTAAGCTAACATAATCATTAATTTTCTTCTTTAACATGCTTTCCTTTACAACCTTGCTATTTGCTAATTGATTTTCAATACATATTGAAGCTGCAATGAAACAGAAACAAGAAGATAAAGGAAGAGACAACAGTGAAACTTAAAACTTTATCCCAAGAATCGCCCCATTCCTACACATCTCACAGATGAGGAATTTTACTTTCAGCCTGCTTTTTCCTACGTGCCTTTATCCTGCAGCTTCAACAACTGGAGAACTACTAACTGGGTTTCCAAATCCTTACAAGAGGGCCAAGGTTTTTGCCTTTTTATTTGGCTAATCTTTTCACATCTATTTGCCTTGCTACCATGACAACTAAGCAGCACGTAAGTGATTTGGGTTCATTCAATAGATTCCAAATTGGGAGCCTTCCTATTTTGTTTGCTTTAGGGCAAAAGGAGGAAGCACACAGCAGCTTTGCAAGTGAAGTTGATGATATTATTCTCTCAATTATGGCTGTGAAAAGATATAGAAATGCAAAGTACTCTTTACAAACAGAGTCACTTCATGCTGATCCAACTTGTTTCAATTCACTTTAATTTGATTCTGCCTCTAGAAGTGGTTTGATACCTACTATTTTTTTTACATTTAGACAGATAGTTTTCAACTCAGCAGGATAAACTGATGTTAATAAGTTCAATTTAGTTTTGAATATTTGCTTAAAAAGAGGATGGGAGTTCAGAACCAACAAACCCTGAGGCTATAGCCAGCTCTCTGGGTGCCCAATGCCATCTTCTCATTTGTATCATCTGACCAAATCT
>JANHGB010068451.1:0-27001 GCA_026283785.1 Coracopsis vasa
ACATATGGCAGTTGGAAATGAAAAAAAAAAAACAAACCCAAAACCCCAACAACCCAATCCCCCCAATTCCCTTTCCCCAATATTTTAATTGCAGAATACCCTGCATTTACTTTAATAAGCTACTTTTTCATTTCTGAAATATGTATGAGAAAAACAAGCCACAAAACCCAACAAGAAATAAATGCTTTTCATATGAGAGCCACCAGATAGCTACCAGAATTATTCTATTATGCATCTCTCTGAAAAAGGAGTAACGATTTAGGTATTCAATGAATAATTTTTTATACATTTGATAAGAAAGAAGGATAATCCATCATGATCCTGCAAATTCAGTCACCTTGGAGAAGTCAGAAGCTACTATTAAACATTCAATGTAATGCAAAGAGAAAAAAAACCAAATAGCAGTGCTATTTAACATTAATAACAGAATACTTTTAAGATTCATTTAAAATTTTCCCCTTTTCTATCACAAAGTAGTAATCCTTAGAAATTAATAAGCATTCCAACTAAGTATACAGAACCACTCAAGCATAAAATTATGCAAGCAACAAGAGTGGTATAATGATACTTGTGTATTTTAAAAGCAAAAAACTAGTCTTTGACTAAAGGAAAGTCTTTATTCGGTATTTCAGCATTTGCCAATCCTGTGATAATTATTAAAAGTCTTGACAAAATAGGCTTGTGAACCAAGTTGTACATACTATAATTAGGAGCACCACTGATTATTACTTACATGGTGATATTGCATACAATAATCCACGGCCTGATTTCCAAGATTATTGACAACTGATTTGCCTGGCATAGCTCTGTTAACACTTCCCTTCAAAGTTGGTTCATTTGTTGCCGATCTTATTATCCTAGTAGCAAATAAGGCTTCTTCATTTAGGCAGAAAGTAAAATAGAACAAAATTAAATTCAGAATTTAATGTCCTTTCAAGAAAATCTATTCACATAATCCACCCAAGATAAAACAAAACCCAAAGGAGCAAATGAAACAAGTAGCTGCCTAACAAATCCTTCATGAAACAAGGTTAACCTCAGTTCTCTGCTCAAGAAGTGGCCAGTTATCCAAGTTACAGAAACACAACACATTTTAAGCTATGAGGTAAGACAAGGTAAGACAGCAATTTGCAAAATGGACTTGAGCACAGACAGCATACAAGGACATGTAACATTTATTTGTGGTACCAAATAGCAACTTGACTGGAAATTAAAAATAGCAGAAGCTCCTCCTAAAGAGTAGCTACACAGAACTATTCACATCTTAGTCTTCTGAAATACAGATAGTAACTGCAACTGCCCTTTCTCTTCTGCCTTTAGCAACTTATGCTAAGAGCTCCTGCTTAGGAATGTTATACCTGAAAACGAATAGGCAATGATCATTTTCCAAATTGAATACTTTTTACATTTCTCACACTATCCCTTCACAAAGGTGCTCCCTTAGCACTTATGATTATTAGGAGCCTTTTTGATTCAATACCATTCTCTTCGTAGTTACAGAGGTCCTACAGAATGCATCCTGGCAAAATTAACTTCTGAAATTGCTAAGGACAATGGTTACAGCTAGAGAGGGAAACACATGTTTGGATGATGCTATGGCCTTATTTTCTCGAGATTCATCATTCACTTCACCACCTCATCTGGCTGTGCACCCTCCTCTTCTCCAGGAAGTGTCACAGCACTTAGTGTCCCAGCTCCTTAGTTTGACAGCTGCTACATCTCTCTAACAGGGGCAACACAATCCTAAACTGCTTTTCCCAACGCTGCTTGCAGGGTTTTTAAGCACACATGCTAGAAGTGTGCTAAAACCTTGGCATCTGTAGAGTTATTTTCCCATGCCTCAGAGATAGCAAACATCATTGCAAAGATGCTAAACTGAATTATCTTATGCAACTTTTCAGGCTTCATCCCCCCAAAACCAGTTCAGTGCTTTACTTGCAACTCAGCTTACACAGGACTATATTGGCATTCTCCTTTCCTTTGTGTTAGAAGTAACAGGAACAGAAAATAAAACTTTCTTTCTAGTGCTTTCTTCATACTCTAGGAAAGCAAAGATAAAAAGCAGCAGCTAAGAGAAACTGAGGATCACACAGAGAAGTCTGTGTGTCAGTAAGTCTTTGCACTTACTGTAATGAAAAACATAATGCAGACATTTATTTTGAACAGCAGCTTTTCTATTGTTTTGGTCCTACAGGTAAACAATAGTGAAAATTCAAACATAGTAGTGGTTTACGCGAGTACAAATGAAACGAGACTACACTGCGAAGTTTTACTTAAAAGTCTCTCTTCTAGCAACTTCATGCTGCTACAGATAGAATTCAGTAATTAATTTCATTTGGGTTAAGATTTTTTCTACATTTTTCTTTTTCTGTTATATGAAGCATGAACAGCAAAGCTCTCTGGCTCTTAAAACTCAGTCTTTTTATGATAGAATTACCTTTAGATCTTGATTTATCTGCAGGACTTTTGGCTTTTGCATTGTTTTTTTTCAAAGTTTCTTTTGGTGTTTTCTTTTCATTAACTGGAAAACACTGTTTTGAGAGTGAATTGGGTTTTCCATACCCAGAACTTCTAACTACCCCATGAGGACCATATGAAGATTTCTTTTTATGTATAGGTGTTGGACTTCTGATATTCTTGTATAACGCTGGTTTAGTTGTCATTGATTCCGATCTTTCATTCTTCAAGGAACAAGACTGAAGAGCCTGTGATAGAGCACACTTATTTAAAACAAGTTTTAAGCTCTAATGTAATCTGAAGGTAGCTTTCGCTATTAAAAGAACGTAGATTCTTACCAGATTTAAACAGCTGTAAGACTCAGGGTGGTGGGAAGCATTATTTTTAACCAAGTTAATAGTATGTAATTTTACAGAATTTGAGTACTTTAAGAAGTATACGTAATACAAGTAAAGCTCTGTTTAACTGTTCTGGGAAGTTGTATTACATTACAGGTTCTTTAGCTTACCAAAGCAAGTAGCTTGTGACTAAAGGCTAATCACAATGAACAGAAACCCAGTGACGAAGAGAGGAACAGTATCAGGCAGAGGAACCCTGCATAACTTGATCATAAAAAATAGAGAACACAGCTCAAGACGAGAGAGTAAGAAAGCTTAGCCTGTTAGCCCTGGTGGGAAATCCATCAGGATGAATCAGCCAAACAATCTCTCTCCCTTGCAGACAGAAGAGGTGATAGCCTAAAGGAGTGTGGGGCTAATTTAGGGGATGCAAGGAGAAAAAAATTTGAGTATGCAGGGAGATTTGGAATTGTGTAAATGTTGGTCCCCAGCATTTGAGGGGATCATGAGAATGTGCAAAACTTATAGGATGTTTAGGCAAAGGACAAAAACTAGGTAATGGGAGAGATCAAGGTGGATCAAGTAGGAACAGATCTGGGAAACAGAGGGAAAATAAGATTAAAGAAGTTGGTGACACCATCAGGTTGCTGGTCAGTCCATCTGTGTGACTAAGCCAAGCACTGATCATTGCAGTCTCTCCTATGTTCTTATTGAGCGGTGTTTCTACCTGTCATCTCTGTAAATATGCTCTCTATTCTGAGCCTGTGTGTGTTTATGCATGCACTCCCAATGGGAACACGTGCTCAGACTCGCTACTAGCTAGAGCTGGGGACATGGAACCACAGCAGCCTTGCATGTATTGGGCTGGGACAGGAAGAATCCTGCTGGTCCCAGAGTCCACTGGGTTTGGCTACTTCTAACAATAGCAATGGTACCATGAGTTTCAAGAAAAAGAGCAACAGTCTCCCAACCTCTAAACATCAGAGCATAACCAGATGACAGGCAGTCTAAAAATTTTTATATTTCAAACTTATTTCCATATAATAAAAACCTGGTTCATATTACTTACTTGTTTAGTTTTGCTGCCTTGTGAAAGCAGAGAGTCTTGTACTATTTCTTCTCTTAGTACCTCAGGCTGTACTTCACTGGTCTGAATTTCTTTCTCAGTCACTCTCTGAAGGTTACTGTCATTCATACCTGTCTGCACAAAGTTGCTCTCTTCCTTGTTAAATTTTTCAAACAAATTTGTCTTGCAAATCATATTATTCTGGCGCTCTTTAATGGGCGAACAGCTGCTGAGGTCATTTGCTGTGCTGCCTACCAGTTTCACAGGACTACAAGAGAACGGAATAAAGTCATATACAACAAGAATTTTACCCTTTGCTTCTCTATCACTCCAGAAAAAGTGGGTCACTTTTTACTTCGGTATCAGCTGTAAAGACTGCCTGAATTTGAAAGAACTAGTAGGCTTCTTGTAAGAACAACCTGGCAGATTTAGTTACACAGATTCACTCCCATGCTGTGAGACAAGAGCCATTTCCCAGCAGTGACTGTTTTTGTGGAAGTACCAAACTCGGCTACAAGATGAACACCTGCAAGCATGCAGTTAATACTAATAAAACAATGAATGGTCATATCTGCTGGGTGCAGCTACATGATAAACTCCCAAAACTCATTGCTAAGCATAACCTACTTCTGACAGTTCAAGGCCTGCGTTTTCTGCTCTAGACAGAGCAGCTGGAGCAAACCAGAAGGATGTATGGAGCACAGGTTAGTAAGATTCACAAGAGTAAGCAGAATAAGAGGATTTGATCTTAGATTATGGAGGTTGGAGAGCTAGGATAGGATGTGGTCTGAAATCCATGTATGGGGGAGGGGAAAGAGCAGAAGACTGGAAGAGCAGAGATGATAGTTGTGGTAGCTGTGAGACTGAGGAACAAATGATCTGCAAACATTGCTGCTTATCACTCAGACAGTTTGGGAATCCCCAGTATAAACCAATTTACGTTTCACTGCAAATACCATAATGCCACTGTAAGACATAACAAAATTTCAACATTTAATTGGGGAAAAAGACAGATGAGTTATTTAGTAAGCTGCTTTTCACAAACAGTTAACGGACTTAAGTTATTACGATTCTTAAAAGGCATTCTGAAGTAAATACCTTTCATGCTCCACATCAAAATTTCTGACATTACACAAATGTCCTTTAATGGGTTTCATCAATTCTTCCACTGTAGGTAAATCTAATTAGCACCAAAAAAAAAAAAAACCTTAGAAAAAATATTTGTAAAAAGGACAACATTTAAAAACATTTTATAAAAGGAGTATTAAAAATATTACTAGTTCACTCATTTTACATACTTGTACAATACATGCCTGCATTTGATGTATTTACCTGATTCTATGGTTGATATGCCTTTTGAATAGACGTCATTATTTTGTGAAACACCTTGCACTATGTATTCCGAGACTGCCACTGAAGGATCGTGCAGTTTTTGCTCATCAGTGTCTCTCAAAGACTGATCAATATGACGGTATGCTTGGTGTAACGCCTCCATGTCACTGGTGGTTTGTCCATAGGAAGTGCCTGTGAAAAATGCACGCTCATAAGAGACACGAGACACTACAGAATTTTCTGTTTTGGGAGACATCCTACTGGAGCCTGTGCTTCAGTTACTAGCTTGGTGTATTATGTGGTGAGAATAGCAATTTCAGTTCTGAAAAAATATTTTAAAATCTCATTTTTACTATAAAGAGTGCTGAGTTAATTAGCACATACTAAATAGTCCCATCTTCAGTTTACATGCCTCTCCACCTCCTTTAACTGCCTCAATATTTTATCAGTACTAAACCAGCATATGTGATAAATTATTTTAACAGACACATTCAGAGTACAAGTCTGGTGACAAGTGGCGTATACTATTGTAAAAAAGTTTGGTAAGAGAACGTATTTTACAATTGTTTTCAATGCTGCCAAAGAAGAATTTTAGCTATGATGAATAACCAGAGGAGATGATATTTCAATTCAAACTGCAATGTCAAAAGCAACTTTACAATAACCAAGTGTAAAAAGGTATCTTTAGCAGAAACACGACTTTCTCCTGAAACACTTCCTCCTCCTTTCAAGATTTTGTTACCAAAAGCCAAGGGCTTCATGCTCACTGATAGCCTAAGAACAAAGAAAGACATCAGAGCCACCTATTGTACCAAAGTAAGATTCTGAGGATTGTGTTTTGTTGTGTGTTTGGAAAAAAAAAAAAAGGGTGAGGGTTTGTTGTTTTAAAGCAACCCTTACCTGCTTCATTCATTTCAATTCCACTGACTTCTTCATGTTCACCTACAGCTACATCTGATGTTTCAACAGCCTTCTGAAGTTCTGTAGTTGAATCTTGTGAATCAAGTAATACAACTAAACCCAAGAAGATAAATGTTAAAGAAAACACAATTCTCTTATTTATACTCTATCTTCACTGCAATCAGAAGTATACCAAAGCTTATTTGATGTCCTAAACATGCAAATAATGACATTAACTGTAAACTGATTAATTCTGATTGTAAGCATCAAACTCTGAGTACTGACTATATGTAGTGAAATTAAAAATTACATTGATGATCACTTTGAACTGCTAATATGCAGATTAACTTTTAACCATTTCAGTCCAACAGTCTTTCAAGTAGAACACAAAATTAAGGTGAAAAATACCAAAATAGTAAAAAACAGGTAAGCAAGTTTAAAAAAGTTACATTTAGTATTCACCTACTGATCAGTTTATATTTTACCTTTAGCCAGCATGCCAGCATTTACTTCTTCCTAACAAAAATAAAGAAAAAACAAAAATTACTTTTTAAGTTTCAGAGGGGGGAAAGAAAATCTGGACAAGCTTTAAAAGTCATTCCAAAAATCTAAGAACAGTTCTTAGAACTAAGAAGTTCTTCATGCTCCAGGAATATGCACTTCTCTAAAACTCCTCTAAGGATGCCAAAAGGTCTCCAATGTCCTGTACTCTATAAACCCTCTCAAAACTAACCAGGAACTAAATGCTATTCTGCATAAATGGATTAATATTTCTGCACTGCCTTGGTTCTCTTGTACTGTAATTTGAGAAAAGAAAATAACATAGCAGTTGTTCTTTTCAAACATTTATCAGAAATACTATTCTAATAAACTTACTTAAGAATTAAAAGCCCTCATCTGTCTATTATAGGCGAACACGTAGTGCTCTACAGATTCTTTTCACAAAAAAACCCCAAGCATATCAGAACACATGCTCCAGGAATGCACCTGGTGTGCTCTAGCACATGTGCTCCACATCAAAAGACCTGACTAAGCTAGTCAACAGTAATACTCCCAAAGCTCATACAGTGTAGATTTTGGGTCCTGCGTCCAATCTGCTTCTCTTTACCAAACTACTTCTCTAAGTATTTGCTGGTGTAGACACCACCTTAACAGCTCCAAAAGAGAGATTAATCACTACCCATTCTGAGGCTGAGGCTACAACCTGAGCTCATAATTTGTGCACTCCCATCCACAGTTCTTAATTCAAAGGAGAAGTAAGCAAGAAACCCTGTTAAGAACTTAATCCTTTCAGTGATTTATCATAACCGTCGCATATCCTTACTAGAAAAATACAGTTTCAGGACCACTATATTATTTTCTTTCAGACAGTACACATTATATAAAGGTTTAGTATATTTGCAGTTATATACATATATACATATACAGTTATATACATATATACTTTTATGTGCTTTTATAATTCAGACAAGTATATAAACAGTTATACCTGTTCTTGAGGACTTAAATCAACTCCTGAAATGATGTTTTGATTCATGTGACTTCCTTCAGTTTTAAAGGCAGGATCAGAACCTGTTTCTTCTTCAAAATCTTCACTGTAGCTGCCTGAAGAGTACAATAAACATCAAAGAGAATGAATATTCAATGAAGGTAAAGCAGTAAGGGAAAGCTATTTCCCTTCCCCCAATCTAGGAAGAGCTACTGCCACTATTACTCTTCTCATAAAGTGAACAGGAAGGTTTTGAGACTGGACTTGATACTACTAGTAGTTTTACATGGTACCGTAAAACTACAGTAAAAGTGACACATAATGTCTATGTATTCAAATGAAGTTTGTGTTATCATCAGATATACTTTACCTGTTTCCTCAAGGCACAACTGAATTGACTCTTTTTATTCAATGACTTTCACTAAGGGGTGAAATGATGTAATTGCCTCCCTAGTAGACAAGGTACTCTGTACATCCACCTTGACAACACCAGCAGTTTTTAGGCTCAGAATCTATAATTCTGCTTCCCCTGACCTGCTCTAGTGGCCCAACAACACTCTCAAGAGTAAGCATTATTTAAAACCACAAGTGTGTCAGAGAATGAATTTTACAAGCAAGCCAAATGCTTTTCTTCAGATCCTTCCATAAGTTTTGATTCCCTGTTGCTGTATCTCCCCCTACTCAGCTCCTGTTCAGTATCTGCATCATCCGTAATGCTTAAAACTAGAAACATTACAAAACACTGGTTTACAATGTGTTCTTTCTGTGTTCTGTCACCACACAACTGACACACAGTTGATCTCATGTATAAAAACTACTCTCTGGAAAGGCACTGTATTTCAGCATTCTCTTTGGTTTTGGACCATGAGAAGTCTGATCAGCTGAAAATAGCTTTTCCCTACTGACTGAAGACATACACAGCACTTTTATCATTCCTGCACACATATTATCCACTTGTTTCATTCATGAAATAGCAGTTTGACAGCGAATAAACAAAACCACACACACAACACAGAGATTGGTCATGACGAGTATTTCATAGAAACTTGTTTTCTTAAAAATCAGAAGTGTCAATTTCATAAACTGACCATAACAATTGGGTAATTTCAACTATTTCGTTAGAAAAAAATGTTACAAAACTGTTGCAGCATTACTGCTATAACTATCATGATCTGTTGCAGTCTACGGAGTAATCAAGCTTTCAAGAAGAAAAGATTTCCTGTGATTATAGTTTACAAATACAAACTCTTTATGTCTGGGAAATTCAAGCTTGACAATGGGACCTCTCAAGAGTTCAGCTAAATATATAAATCTGAAGATATACTCTACTGATTAAATTACAGGAATACACTCTTTATCATAAGCTAGCAATGAAGAGTGAAATAGAGATGACAAGTAAAAGACAAATAAGCAAGATGGAAGGGGGGAAGCATGGAAATTTGCAGGAAAAAAACAGGTAAGAGTATTCTGCAGATTACAAAGCTTAAATGCAGGCATGATAAGATGGTACAAAAATACAGATGACAGTTAAGACACTAGAGTAGCTCAAATGTTAAGACTTATTTCAACATCAGAGTAATTTTTTCTTCATTTTTTTGATTGACAATTGGGTTTGGTTTTTCTTTTCTGTTTGTCTTTCAGGTCACAACAGATTAAAAATCCACTTAAAAAAAAAGTGTAAAAAAAAAAAAATAAATCACAAAACCAAAAGTAATCCCCTAAAACCCTCTGTGTGAATAACAGTCACAGAGGCATAATGCAAAAGCAGCCTAAAAGGCTGATGTAAGAACTACAGATAAATGAAAATAATTAATATGAAAATTAAATTAGTTTTCAGATAAATAAAAGGTTTACCCACAACAGTCAGGGTGACATGGGACCAGAAGTCAACTGGTTTACATATTCCTCACAAAAAAGTTCAATGAGAATGCTGGACTCTCTTGTGCATCTGAAACCTAGGAAGAGTCAAGTTTTCTGACTAGCTCCAAAGGGAACACAGGGTATAGAACAAAGTACAAGACTGTAGTACATTTTCCTCTTTCCAGACCTTTAAATTACATCCCTCTACAAACAGAAAGATTATGTTATCCTCTGACACCCTGCTGTGACATTTTCTGAAGACTTTGCATTTGAACTGGAGCACTAATGCACAGCTTTAATTTCTGTCATTCTGTTTAATCAGGTTCTCACAACTCTTAGTGTACATGCAGCAATTAAAAAAATAACACCAAAAAACCAAAAAAAAAACCAAAACCCCAAACCAAACACAAAAAGAAACCCAAACAAAACAAAACCCCAAAGGCAAGAATTTTCAAATGAACAATTGAGAAAGATGGCAGTACCAGATTTCTCTTCATGAGCGGCTTCCTCTTCTTTTTCAGTTTTTTCATTTCTGAAAAACAAAAATGAAAATTTTACTCTTCTTGGACAGCAAATAAATACAGCTTTTTTCAAACTCCAAACTTTGATACTTCTTACAATTAGCAATAAAACCTCAAATTTGTCCATCATATCAAGTCAGAGGTAAGAAAGGTGGATGAATATCTGCAATTATTAAAATAAATATTTAAGTTTTTACAACTGTCCACAGTTAAAATTCTTAATCTAACTCTTAGAACCATTCCCTTTCTGCCTTCCTTCCAACACCTACATTAGCTTCTCAAAGAAATTTTTATCATCAGGTCTGCTTCCTTTTCTGACCTTCTCACTTTGCATTATATTAAAAAAAAATATGTATCTTTCCTTTCTTCACCCTTTTCCTGTAAAGCTAAAGTTTTGCCCTTTTAAAACTCTCCAGATTTCTAACCCTTCAACACCTTTCACACTGGAAGTTAGCTCTGCATTCAGTATTTTTTAGCAACAGCAGCCTGAATTGCCCATTGATCTATTTCTCTCACTTATGTTTGAAATTATTTTCACATAACTTATTATAAATGGATTGTCCTAGTCTATGAAGATTTTGTATCCTTCCTCTAGATTAATTTGTAGCATCATGTCCAAGAGGACATAATTTTTGCTGGTCTATTTCCTTGTTATTATCAGTTGTTAACTCTTCATTTAGTTATATCTTATAATTAAGAATGTTAAATCGACTTGTTTCTATTGAGTTATGCAGAAGAATGCAGCTATGTCCACTCATCATCAAGTCGTGCTCCCACCTTACTCCTTTCTTTTACTCACTAAGCTCATGCCTGTCCTTGTCTTAATACAAACAAACAAAAAACCCTCAAAAACCCTAGACCATAACAAACAAACAAAAACCTGACTGAAATTATACAGGATGTTGTCCCACAAAATCTCAGCGGCCATACCCATCACATGTGTCCACTAATACAGTCCACTATTTTTCTTCCCTCTAAATTACCGTAAAAATGGTGCTAGTATGACAGAATCATTGGAATCCAGCTCTTTATTTAATCTTGAATAATCAATGGTAGAGGAAGTTTCTCGCTCAAGTTTCGCAAAGAACATCTCCTTTTCTTCTTGCTCTTCCAAGGTATCCAATCCAGCTCCCACGATACTTTGATTAGGCTCAGAAGCTAAAACTGAATCTATATTTCAAAACAAAGAATAAAATAACGGCATCTGTGCTGTATGTTCATATAGAATAATCATAATAGTTAACAACAACTATAGACAGATTCATAAGATATTAACAGTATCAAATTATCAAAAACTAGTACTAAGAGCCTTCAGTTCATGAGGTGCAGCTTGGCAGAAATGATGAATCCGAACTTGCAGAGAATTAAGGTGAATTGCTTGCAATAGCAACTTATTTAAATCTATCTAACTTTATGAAACAGTTGTGCTCTCAGTTCTCACCATTTGCCTCCAGGCTGACTCTGGTTAAGGAGACAGCAACCCCATTACTTTTCTCAAGCTGCATCTTTTCCACATGCGTATTCTCATAACTCTCTCCCTTAGTCTGTGAAGTGTTCTGTATCTTTACAAAGCTTCTACTGGCTCCAAGCATTCCTAGAAAAGAAAGTTGCAGCATTCTTGATTAACATCTAAAAGCTATTGTTACAACACTTCAGTCTTTCAGTCACCTTCCAGAACCACCAATTTTAATCTTATGTTGCAACTGCAAAGATACAGTCTCATAAATCACATTCATCCAATTTCCATTTCTGAGATATGTAAACCTTGTTTAATTAGAGTTAATTAGGCTATTATATACATTATCTTCCTTATCCTTTGTATTTGCACACAACCCTAAAGTTCATCATGGGACAAATACAGCAACTGTAAAAACTGACTTACTGTAACATCACTCATGGAAAGGAATCACATACACAAACCCTATAGATAAACTAACATTTCTTTGTTTAAAGCCTGCTCATTTTGTTTGATCTACTATCCCAGAGAAAGCATCACAGATTTTTGAAAATTGTAGCTTAGCAGCTACATTTCATTTGTTGCAAATTAAATGCTTTAAGGAAAAATTAGTAACCAAAGTTACTTAAAGGTCACTGACAAACACCCATTCTGTATATTTATGCAACTACAACATGCAGTTGCTCTCCTTAATGTAATTTCAGTGTTGTGAAGGTTCAGAACCACCTTACCAGCTTCAAGTGTGAATTCTGCTCTCAGACAGAATGATGCCTTATCTACTTCCTTTTGGAAAACTAAAAGCCAAATATTGCACATTACTAGTTAAAAAGCAGCACCAAGTCCCTTCTGCCTGCCCCTAAACCACACACATTTATACTAAGATTCTTTAAAGGTGCTCTTAGAAAAGGACTAGAAGGAAAGCGGCTTATGCATTTTATCCAATGACATATGAAATGATTTAACAGCTTTCACAGAAGGGAACAGAAAGTATGTCTGTCTTATCCAACATGAATTTCCAGTTGGTAAAATAAATTCAGAATTTCTTTCAGTTCTGTCTGGCCAAATGATTTTTAGACTGTAGCTGTGTCCTTGTGCCACACAAACCAGGAGGGGTGAAGACACTAACAACAGCTCATTCCCTGCTGTCAGGAGACTGCCAGAGATGGGTACATCAATAACTCTTCAGCTGAAGAACACTAAACCATACTTCCACACACTGATCGAGTGCTTCAACTCTAGGCTCTTACTTCTGTTACTTTTGTGCTCTCTACAGGTCCGACCAAGTCACTTTTAAGAAATGCCATAGTTACCTTTATCATGATAATAGAGAATTCTCTCCCTTCAGTACTGAAGATGTATGCACAGTGAGGAAAGTAAGAGTCTGAACACCTTGTTCCTTCCCTACAGGGCAGCCTTTAGCATGTGCATTCTGATTATACAAGCCCCCTTGTTAAGAAGTTTGGTTTTTTTTTCCCTTGATTTCAATGACAAAGTCCTCTTGCACATTTTATTGGGAGGCTAAGCGCACAAGATTCTATGTCTTGGAAATTACTTCTACATTCCTGAATCTGACTTCACCTCTGTCCTTGATACAGAGCTCTGACTGACTTGCCTTGCATACAACAAATAAATGCCAGAGACACTAACTAAAGGTCAAGCTCTACATGTACACTAAGTTAATATCTAAATAAATACATTTTGCTACTACATTGAAAAGTATAAAATGGAAAGCTCAAAGTGCCAAGCAGAAGTGAAAAAGTATGAGAAGTACATTTCTCCAGTAACTAAAGACAGTAATTCAAATTTACCCAGATGGCACTCTGTTCTAGTTACCAAGACAGCAAACTGGAGTCTGTTTGCAGCTGGGTCACAAGTATTTTTGCAGAGTTTTAAATTAGCCATAATTCTCACCAGACCTCCAGCATCCTATTTCTTCAATGAGAATATGTTAGCAGAATCAAAGATAAACTGACACTGCCCTCCTGTAAGATTTACCAGAAATAAGATGGGCATATACTTCAGTGAAAAGACAGTTATAACATTTAACAGAACAAAATTTTAGAGAAAAACATTTTCCTGAGCTGTTTTATTTAAATTATCTCAAACTCAATGAACTTTCTGAACAGACTTACCCAGACCTTGAAGGCTTCATGGGATTTATGCAAGCTATTTACTGTTCTTTCAGAATTTTAATTTTGCCAGTTCAAACCAGACCAGAGCTTTTTCACCTCCCATAACAATCTGAAAATCAAATAGTCTTACAGCCTGAATTTTGCCACTCAGCCACACGCAATTCCCAGGCACACCCCTGAATTACAGGGGATTGGATACTACCATTGCTAATGAAGGCAAGAAATGTCTTTTTACTAATCCTACGCAATCTGAAATCTGAGAAACCTATCAAACCTGGAAAAAAATATCAACTTGGATAAATTTCCAAGTCTCTGTTCACTGTGTTTTTCAGTTGTTTGAACAGTCCTACTGGTTTCTCTGGGGCTTCCAAGAGTGATTTATTTGGTGGTGTATTTGTTACTTTTCATAAAAGCTTCCTGAAGCAATAGTTGTCTTCAACTCCAAAGATGTCACTACCCATACCTTCACATGCAGTATTTTGTGAGGCTAATGATATACAGCATTGCTTTAAAAAGTCTTACCACTTTAATAAATTTAAAATAAGAACCTGAGTTTCAAGTAGGAAAATATTTCTAACCACCACACTTGCAGAGGAAAGTTTAAAAACCTAAATACAAAGGACTCACAACCTACAGACAGTAACAAACATCTATTTAAAAAGTAACTTCTTTCCTACTTAATCTGACCAGGCCTGTCAGAATTGAGCCATTTTACCTTTTCAGTATCACATAAAATACAGTAAATTTGTTACCCTCCAAATTGTCTGGACTGTCAGAAGTGAGGCTTCCTTCTTCTCTGTTTAAGTACGATTCTTTCTTTTCCTTATGAAACTTTTCCAGAATTTTGAATTTAGACAAAGCCTTGCTGCGAGATGCACTGGAAGAAGGTTTAGGGGGAACTACTTTTAAGTGTGCACAAACATTTATAAGTTTTTATATGTAATGGATAGGAAATAGAGAGCAAAAAAAAAAGAGATGTGAGAATTCAAATTGACACTTCTGTAAAAAAAATACATCAGTTCAGCTTCTTGTAGATTTAATTATTAATAATTTTCAAGCTATAACTAATAATATGAGTTAATACTTATAACTTCTGAGAATAAAACTTTCTTGTTTTTCTTTTTAGTTTAAAAAAAGACAAATTCCTTCCTGCTCCATGTATACCTTGCATTCAAATACACTGTTTCAGGAGCTCAATATATTACTTGAAGAAAAACGAAACTAGTAAAACTACTTAAATAATAAAAGCTTTATACTACAAGTTTTGAAAGAAAGCATCTAAATCAGCTCAAAGTGGAAAAGCATGGGTAGATAAATGTGCATTACTACTGTCTTTATCACTATCAGGTACAAGAACTGCATTTTGTTTGCTCAGACCCTTGCGAGGACTTGCTTAGCAGCAAATACAACCAAGCTTCCATTCACATCAGTAAAATTAAGTTTTAGAAATGCTGAAAACTGTGCTCTCTCATGATACTTAGATGAGAGTCACGCTACACACTTCATACCCCTTAAGATAGCACTGTATTAGACTTTTCCTTGTTCAAATTGAGAGGGTGAATGAGGGTTTTGAATTGCCTATGTCAGAGAAAAATCTCAGTTACAGGTCTTTTGAATTTACCTTGACACAAGGGAGAGCAAGAGTAGTCTAGGACATGAGGCCAAACACTTCTGCTACCTAGAACCAGGACTACTGGGACACGTGACCAGAAGGTAACACAACTCGGAAACATCCAAGACGACTAAAGAAAGCCAGTGAGCAAATGACAGGTGCAATGCAAAGACAGAAACAGTATGAAATCCATCCTGATACAATGCATAGGTCTTTTATTCCCCCAGCTGATGTCCAAGTTCACTAGTGAGGCATCTTTCTCTAGATTTATTCTCCTTGATTTACAGGGAAACTAAAAGTGTTGACAGCTTGCCTCCTGTTGTAAATAATGCAAGTACCTGATGCCTTTTAAAACAGTAATTTAAAATAACCAAAGTCCTCCTATTGCTCATATTTCAAATATTAAGCCTAATTCAAGAAACAGATTCAATGCTAGTGTTTATCTCACAGACTGAGATGCTTTACAGCTATTCTATACAAATGAAGCTTACAAAAACAGGACAGCATATATGCTCTAGAAAGCTAATACAGGGGAACATTCTATAGGCTGTGTAGGTGATCACCAACATGAACTAAAAGCCAAGTGCCAAGTATTTCTTTGTCATAGCTCTCCAAAATATTATTGATCTGCTTCAATTTAACACCAAAACCATGTTTGAACTAGTACATACATGTTAATTGCTATTGTCATTTACACAAAGTATTTAAAGTATCAATGTTAGAAGTCTTAATTATTCTTTGGAGTTTCTCTTCAGATAGCACAAAAAGTGACTACACATAAAAGGCTGAATCTGAAGTTACGTTGACTAAAATAATCCTGTAGATCAAACAACTTTGCCATTATTACACCAACTGTACTGTTTCCATTCCAGGGGCAGCATGCATAGAGCAGCCCTCTGGTCAGCAGAGGGGAAAAAAATAAATACATAAGTAAGTAGAATACTTATTTGACTGCCGTCTTTGAAATTAAACAAGTAGAACAGTGAATATGAATGTTTCTTGAGTATGAAATACAGAAAGTGTAAGAGATCATCTTCTTACTAAACGTACTGATTTTTGTTTAGATTTTCAAAGTTATCCCTTCCCCCCCCTCCCAGCTTACATTCATTACTGTCTGTCATACTACCTCACTGTAGGAAGTGATGTACGATGTAATGATAACTGAGCAAAGGTTCACACATTTGTTAGTTTCTTCTGGAAATGACAAATGAAGTAGAGTGGCAGCTTGCTTTCAGTACCAACACTATGGTCAAATGGACGATTGGCAAACGATTTTCTACAGGAAATGCACTAGATGCACTATATAAGTCTGATACTGAATAAATATAGCAAAACATATTTAATCCAATACCAGACTGGGAATCTGAATGGGGACTCTTTTGCTCACTGTTTTCCACTACTTCAGCATGGCTTTCCATCAGTTTCTTCTCTTTTCTCAGTTTAACAAATCTTGTTTGAAAATCTTTAAAAAATGAGACAAACAGCAAGAACAGGCAGGCAAGCAAGACAAGACAGGAATTCTTATTATCCAATTTCTTTTTTATCATTTAAACGACAAAAACAAGTAGAAAGGACATTAGTTATAGGTAGGTCTTTAACCTGTCAAATACGGAAGACAGCATCTTGAATCATAATTTGCACATTTCAGTTTAAAGCTGAAGAACAAAGAGTTCAAACGTGCCTGGAATAACAAGCGGAGGTATGTTAAAATGTACTTCATATTTCTCAGCCAAATGGACAGAAATAGTCTACACTGTTTACGATTAATCTACAAAAAGTGAAAACAGGTTATTACTTCAAATCCCTAGCTATTTCCTGGCACTTTTTTTAACAAGATGCCTTGCAAAAAAACAATTAGACAACACATAAATGTAGAGCATATATTTAGTCTTCCAGTCATCTTTCTTTGTGTCTTTCAAGAAGACATGACACGATATAGATACCAAAGTAACTCAAAATGAAAACCTCAAACTGGAAACAACTTATCAGCTTTTTGCCTTACTCAAGATGATTAGCCAGCCAGACTTTCTTATTATAACAGCATCTCTAAACAATGCCACCCAAACACATCAACTCATACATATGGAGCAAGTATTTGCAACGCACTGCTGCACTGTGGGTGGAGATAAGATTCATACAATTATGTAAGTTTGATTCCAGATGACAAAACACTCTAAATGTAATTATTCTATTAGATGACAGCAACAAAGTCCTATCTGCAACCAATATGGAGGTTCAAGCCTAGAAGAATATACAAGGATCTCCACAAAACGTCAAAGCGTGCCAACACTACACCTTACAGAAATGAAATTCAGCTTATTGCCATATTTGCTATCATCACAGTAACATTATTTTTTCCCCACGGGACAATGATTTTGCTATTTAGGGCACAATTAATAACCTTACAAAATTCTACAATTCTAAAGCATCACCTTCTCTGTCATCTCATGCTGAAACTTATATTACAATGCTGCTGTGCCTTCATCCGTTATTAATACATCTGAGCAACATACTACACAACATATACCTGCTGAAGAATATTAGATCTGGCAAAACTGTATTTAATGAAGTACTTCGAAGCACACAAGACAAAAAGACACACACAAGAAATAAAGAACAGTTCTAGAAGCCTATCCACACTGAATTCTTTGCAGCCACCTGACCTGTCATTTTAAACCACTTCAAGTTTATCCACATGACCTGAAATCATAGCATAGTTTGTAGTGTGCACACATGTATAAATTCTCCTTTATATGTGGGATTCATCATTCTCAGTAATAGCTACGTAAAAGTTACTTACTTTCACAGCTGCAGAGGAACACTCAGTTCATACTGAAAGCAGCCTCAGGAAAAGGCTCTCTTCTCACTCTAAGTTAATTGCCCTACAACTAGACATTAGTTAGCACAATGGCATTCATCATATTACAGACTGCTTCTGTGCCACGCACTTCCTAATCTATCACAGTTTATGTTAATACAACTGCTACCATTAGTGAGTGTCCAGTGTGGCAAATATAGTCCTTTCCTAACAGGATGATACAACCAGGAACTCTGCTTCATGCCACAGAGCTATTTTCTTCTCATCAAGATAGATCTTGGAAAACCCTCTAGTAAAACTTAAAGGCCTCTTTGCTTGGTAATATTAAAGCACTAGGTGGAATATGGCTTACTGCATGTGTCCTCAAGCACAGAATTCTATGCAGAGTGATGACAGGTGTAGATGAAATAAAACTAATAATCTGGCTGGCAAAAATGGTGCTCAGGGAAGAATTCAGTGCATAGATCTAGAATATTTGCCCCATATTCTTGTATTGTTAGTTTCATTATGTACAACTGCCAAGATATGTTAGACCTTTGATTCACAGATTACTTTCAACTCATCCAGTTCCTCATCAAGAATATGTATATGAACAGCTTCTTTTGCAAGTAAATAAATTCAACACTGGCAAAACTAGGTAGTCCCACCAGCTGAATGCTTCCCTGTTAAAGGAGAAGCCCTTTTTAAGAGACTCCCTAAAAAGTTTACCAGAACTCTATTTTATATGCCAATAAACTGCGTATCAAGCATGTTTCAGTTCTTTACCTCTGGTTAAACTACACAGCTAATAAGATATCCTTAATTTAAAAAATAAAAGTGGTGGAATTGGTTTGATGGGAACAACTTGATACGATCATATTATTTCTTCTGATTCTGCTTTGCATTGTACTTAACCCATACAAGCACTGTTCTCTAAAACTTGTAATCACCCTGCCTTTTAAGTGCCTATCCCAGTGTGTTTTGGTTTAAGTAGCATGAGAAGCAACAAAGTGCTTTATGGGTTGCCTCAGGCATCTCAGAAAAAAACATGGAAGAATGATGAACTTCTAAAGTCACCTGAAAATTTTCTTTGATAGCATGTAGAAAAATGAAGTCATGCTAACCGCTTAATTCTCACACTTTGCCCAGCATGAACATTCTGTCCTTTAATTTTTGAAAAAGCTGCAAGGAAATCATAACACCTCATAACTACCTGATAGAAACTCTCTCATATCTGAGTTTTCCAGCAACATTTTAAAAGGCCAGGGACAGACAAGCAGTTCAGACAATGGCACAACTGCTAAGATTTCACTCTTAATATGACAACACTGACAGGACACAGCTATGTTTAATATCTGAGACTACCAGCAGTATCTTAACTCTGTCATATGAAAAATTGATTTCTGGAACTTTCTGTTAAGCTCCAGTTGTAAATTATACAAATCAGGAAAAGCCACCAATTACTACAAGAACAAGAGACTGTCACCCTGTGGAAACTAACTACTCATAAGCTTTACTACCCAGAAAGAAAACAATGAAGAAATCGAAAACTAGAGGTGCAAAGCTTGCAAACAATAATATATTTTCTTCCAGAACTATGTGACTCAGTCAATATTGAACTAGTAATCATGTCATCACTGCCCTTCTCCCCTTAAGCCATGGTTCTTGGCAATGAAAATGTTGAGAATACTGACAGACGTACATCTCTGAATCAGCTGCTGTTGAAAAGTTTTTTCTTTGCTTCCCCAGCTTATTATAAATGTTGCAAATAGTATAAGTTTATATAAATTGGTCTTTTTCCTCTCCTCTATTGAAAACAGAAATTTATAAAAGTCAGTACAAGGAACAGGCTGGTTACAAAACACACCAACAAACTTTTCCGCAGAATTCATGTTATATTTTTTAATTACCTTACTATTTATAATGTGTTTACACTTTACAAGTTTTAGTAACTTGGAAGCTACAGAAAAAGCCAGCAGAAAACTTGCTTACGGCTTGAATACAATCCCTTTAAAAAAACAAACAAACAATTTGAGTTTTATACTTTACAAACTTGCATTTAGGACACTGTATAACGTTCTATAGCACTTGAGTGGCACCAACTTAATTTGAAGCCAGGCCTATATGAAGTATGAGAAAGGACTAGCCTGACCCCCTGTGGCCAAAATATTGCAAAACTCCATTATTTACCACCGTTGTTCGAATCTTCTTCAGCCAGCCACCACAGCACAGAATCCTTTTTCTTTGTTTCTTTTTTCCTGGGCTGTCCCAACGTCTCAAGAATGCTGGATTTTTTCTTTGAATTTCCAAGTGAATCATCTGAAAGAGACTGAGACAAATATATACCAGATTAAAGACAGCTTTCACATTTTCACATTGTTTGACTGTCTTTCAGCCACTCAGTTCTGAACTTTGAGTTCAGATGCTTCCCTTTACTCACCACTGTCTGCGTTTTTTGTATATGCATGACAAAGTTGAGTAAGAAAACTATTTTCATGTGACATAATACTTCATATGATAATAACCCCATTGCCAGTATTTGGGTATGTTAAAAGTTAACTGCTTAGTAGAGTATACATTCAAATGAACAGCATAATCTACTCTTTTATTTAATTACAACATACAAGAACCAAAATCCTGACTATATCCCTAAAGATAATTAAGTAGAGCAGAAACAGTTTTGCATTGGCCTTGCTTTGTACATGAACAATGTTATTAATATTCTAAAAATAAGCCTTCACAAGCAACATTCTAGCTGCCAGCAAATCGTATTTCAAAAATTAATTTTATACTTCGTGTTCATGGAAATTAACAGAAATGCCAAGGCCATTCCTACCCAACTGTGTAACAAACTTTCATATGTGTTAAGTCATCCACGCTGATTTTGACTGATGGCTTAAATCAACAAAGCAAAAGTCTACGAGTATGAACATTCTATGAACCTAAGTTATTGAAGAGTCAGCAGGAAGGAAATGACCCCCACACTCTTCATAAGACAACAGCACTTTTTTGAAGTGATGCACAGCTTTTTTTTTTTTTTTTTAACTGATCTCTGCTCTTTTCCTCACAGCAGGCTCAGAGCCACAATTAGCTATCCAGACACCGAACAAAGAAATATATTCATTAAGCTAGTGCACTGCAACCTTACATGCTGCTTTTTTTTTTCCTTGTGCTTAAACTCAGTAAGCATGGGGTTAAGGGAAGGGGCAGACTTTTTATCTAAACTTTAGTCACAATTGTTGAACCCAATTGTCTGTAAGTGTCTTAAAGAACATAGTGAACAGAGTTAGCAAAAAGCCATAAAACATAAGAAACAAAGAATTCACATATGAAATGCATCACGTGTGAAAAGTTCAAAAACTTTTGTAATAGTCCCAAATAAGAAAATTTGGTAGTGCAAACAGAATACTAAAGCCAACAGGATTGTTGGTACTAAATATGTAAAACATGAAGATGTTTTATTAAAGCAAGCCCCTGCAGTCCACTGATTCCTATTGCATCAAAAGCACTACCATTAAAACCTACCTTTACTATATGCCTTATGTTTCAATTTATACGGGCCTAATAAGAACATCCATAAATCAAATGCCAATTATCAACAACTACCATGTAAGAAAAAGAATTTATAAGAAAATAAAATTATTGTGAATATCTCTGACCAGTAACATCTTTAGAGCTTATCATTTCACTTGAGAAAACTAAATGACCATCACACTGTCTCAGTAAGAAAATTTAAGTTCTCTGAGCCTTGCATTTTAATAACACACAATTTTAATAAATTATAAAACCACTAGACAACAGGATATGCTGCAATTTCTTTCCGTTGGCTCAGTGACATAGAACTAAACAGCTTTACATCCATAATAAACATCCTATAAATAACACACTAGTCACAAGTACGAGTGTCACTGTCCCTGAAGGCTGGAGTGCCTCCTGATAGCTAGAAGTACTGACAGGTGCTTGATGCAAGCTCTATTATCACTTGCTGTTTCTTTTATGACTAACAGTATCGTCTCCTCTGCAAGCAGGACTTCAACAATCCTCATACTCCTTAGAGTTTTGTAACTAAAGAAACTGTAACTCCCACAGGCTGTTCCCAAGTTCTGGAAACTTTCTAGGTCCAGCCATCTTGTCAACTGCAAACAGTAAACTTGCAGCAGCTGGGAAAGAAATTCGGACACAAAAATACTAGTACATTTTTCCCAACATCAGCTGTCTCAACAGTGAAACTTACAGACTTTCTTCTTCCTTTGAAAAAAGTAAATAAAAAAGTTGATTGATTTATTTGGACCAGTAATGGCTTTTCAGCGCCAGTAAGTGGCACTGATTTCTTCCTTCCCCTCCTCTATAAAACAGTCTGTCAGCTTTTCAGGAGCACAGACACAGAAAAAGAAGAAAAAAAAAGCGTCAGTTGCTTAATCTTAACTACAAATAAAAAAAAGAGAGCCGGTTTTAAGAACTGCGACAATTACATGGCACATAATCAGCTTACCACCTCCTATACACATGAAGAAACTTAAGAAAGTAGACAGGTAACACAGGATTGGATCTAAACCACTCAAACTTTCATGATCAGTTGTCCTAATTATTTCATGAAGTTTTTTCAATATAACTCCAAAAGATATTTTTAGTACACAATTATTTTTTTAATATATTTGATCGTCTAATAAAAATGAAAAATGCTTTTCAAACATGGTTTAATGTGTAGTTTTACTCTTTCAGGTACTATTTTACAAATTTCCTAATAAAGATGGTATAGCCTTTCCTTCTGAAAGTCTTCCTCCTCAACCGCCCATGAGTATCAAGCAGAATAAGCCAACCTGGAAGACTAGAAGCAGACAATGGCTTTTTCATAACTTTGCTTTGCTCGAAGTGTCAGCAAAAAAAGCAATTAATTGAAGCACTGTGTATTAGAAAGGGATTCTCATGCTGCATGGCCCAAGGGAACTTCACGGCCAACACTCTAGAGCTATACCAATGACAGATGACGCTTAAGGGAAATTAAAGTGACGATAGAGGAAGCATGCTAAAGCAAGATACTGGTGGTGGGGAACGGAAGGATCACAGGCACAGAGACAATTGAGGAGGAAGAGAGAATCATGGATGACAATAGGCTGGGAATAAGCCTGACCAGGCAGAAGCAATCATTAGAAGACCTATCCTACATAAAGCAATTGTTATCTCTCATTTGTGTTTCCTTCTGTATATTTATAAAAGCCTAGAAAATCCTCTTCACTGATAGCTTCAGTGCAAATGCCAAAAGACTTTAGTTTAATCCCCATATTAGACCTGCATCATCCAACTGAATACGCAGTCTTTCTTATAACTTTATACATTTTAATCACAAAAGTACATACAACCCCTTCCCCCCAAAAAAAAACCCCAAAAAGAAAACAAAGCCAGTTTCACCATGAGTTAACTAAAAGGGAAAAAGAAAAAGAACACCTTGCTCCATTTCTTCTCTAAAAGATTTGCTTAAACAATATTAAATCTTCCTCAAACTACTAAGAAATAGTTTTCCTGATCCCCCTTGCTCTTATACTCTCAACACAAACATCACCTACACAGCAATTTCAAACAGTGGAGCACACCAGTTCCTCATCTTTACATTAAAGGGCTGCACACTTTTTATAAAAAACAGAAGCAAAGGGAGGGACATAACAAAAGATGCAGACATATAAAGTAACAGAGAGTAGATAATGTCATTGTTATTTGGGTCCGTATCTATCTCACAAAACATAAACCAGTGCATATTTTTAATGACTGGATCGGTACTATATATATCAGTAGCATCATCTGTCACTGGTATACTATACTAAAACAAACAGTTTTAGTTTGAAATGATAAAATAAGACATGAGTTATTAAAAGTTATATTCTCTGGAACATGGCATATACCACTTAGAATAATTCAGTGCAGCTATTTTAATTTTTTTCTAACTCAAGCATTCTCTATGTTGGCAGTAGCCGAGGAGCATGAAGAACACTCCAAATGAGGAACAAAATACTAGAAGCAATCATATGCAGAGTTTGACAGATGCACAAAATAAATCAAGGAATAAGCCTCCTTTCTCTTCCCCAGAGCAACTCCCTTTATAACAGTAGTAAAAAACCTTTTGACAGAAATGCACCACCTAATTTTCTATTTTTACTAACTATAATTTCAATGAATTGAAGAATGTCATCTCAATTACATCAAATTAAATGACAAAATTCACCTCTAAGTTATTTGTGAATCTTAATTTTCAGGTGGCATTTTGGTTTTCTATTCTCTCAATTTCGGATTGCTCAGTGATGTTACATTTACATGACTTACAGACCTACCTGGGAAAGCTAAAATCTTCTTGAAAAGGAAGCCTCTCGTTACTACAGATCTTTACTACACAGTACAAAGTGCAATTTTTATAGAATCCAGCACCTACATTTTTCACAAGTAATTAAACTGTAGCACATCCTCTACATTAAAAACACTTTAAGTATACATTACATATAATAGAGACCCCAAGAATATTCTCTGCTATCATTAGCTACACTTACATACAGTAACAGAATTTAACAAAGGCCTTAAGCATGTGGTATTTATATCTCAGAGTTACCACACTGACAGACCACAGAGAAAATTCTGAAATTAAAGGTTTATATATGCAGTGAAAAAACCCCATACCTAGTTAGTGCATTTGACCAAATCTGATAATTGTTACTTTAAGTCATAACCCACTGACTTGCCTGTATTCAAAATCATCAAGCATCATAAGGACTAAGAGGAATCAAATTAAAATTTTCTAATCACTGCAACATACTTCATTTTGTTAGGATTAGTAAGAATTTTTAAATAGAATTCAGTGGAATTAGATACTGCACAGAAAAATAGGAAATTCTTAAAACATAGCTTGTGCTTACATACAGGAAAAGTTTTTAATCTCATTTTCAATTATATTAATTTGAAGCATCTGTTACTAAATAACACAACTAAATTGAAACAAAAATAAAGAAGGGCTCTTTCTGAAGATACAACCTAGCAG
This sequence comes from Coracopsis vasa, assembly GCA_026283785.1. Lineage (NCBI taxonomy): Eukaryota > Metazoa > Chordata > Aves > Psittaciformes > Psittacidae > Coracopsis > Coracopsis vasa. Next base: position 24,982 of record JANHGB010068451.1, read on the forward strand.
TGATGATAAATAAATAAAAATATTTATTTAATCACAAAACTCTTCAATTTAAATACCACAGCATAGTATGAATTAAGTGTAGCAATTAAGCCCTTCCAAAGACCCCAACCTGACAGCTGTACGAATTATGTGATAAAATACACAGCTGCATCTTCCATTTCATATTCTTCCATACTCGATTTTCCCCTCTATTTTAAAGAAAAGGGATGTGACCTTCCTCTAAAACATACCTCTTTCAGAAACTCTTCAAACTGCTCATCTAATTCTTCTTTAGAAAGTCGATGAGCCATAATCTGCACCTGGATGTTACTTTCCAAACAACAGAGTTTAAAACCTAAGATTTAAAATAAAATTAATTATAAGCATCTGAAATTAGAGGCAACCCAGTGTTTTCCTGGTTTCATAGACAGCTTTAAGCAAAAAATAAATCTCGAGAGTGATGACAGATTTCATTCTTCCCACCCCTAGTCTAAATTATTTACTGAACAAAACAGCTAATGCAAACATACCTGGATCACCTAAAATTCCTTATAATCAAAATACTCATTTCCAAAATAACAGCTTCAGCAATTAAAATTTGGAGGATGGATATAATATGATTTTCTTCAACATCTTTACATTTCAAAAGACAGCTCTCTTAGCTAGCCACAATTAAGCGTTTTGGTAATGAACAAGAATCTGCTGCAATAATACTTCCCATCTATTTTAAGGCCTTTGAATTCCTTTTTATGCTTTTTCTCCAAAACTGGAGACATCTGGCATTTTAAATATTGTTTCATTGTCCCCACTGTGCCTAAAAGTCAGTAAACAATAAATACATGAAAATGTTTAAAGATTAGAGGATGACATTTAGTTTGATTTGCCCTGACACGGAAGGCCAGTGGCCCTTGTCCCCCTCCTATTCCCCAAAATTTCTATTGATTTCTCACGTATAACACACACCCCACACTCAAAACTCTACAAAGTTTTTGTATATCAAGCTGCTCAACATATATGGCTACCTTCAAAACTGCGTATGTATAACATTAAACTATCCTAGCCTCTTCCAGGCTGAGAAGTGCTATGTAAACATAAAAGGGCTAAACACTTGCAGATATGCTTTTACCATTAAACAAAACTTCTCTCATTATGGAGCCCTCTCAGTATACGGAACTGTTACCCACCTAGTATATTGATTTTGACAGGTGAGCTGTGACAAGTGCTTCCTGCTTTCACTCCTTATTCATCCATAGACCACCCGACACTTTACCTTTGGCAGGTAAAAAAAAAGTTATAGCAGACTCCCTATGAATTCAGTAAGCTATCCTTGTAACATACACTTATTGAGTAAGATACCCTTATATTCACTTAGCAGTATCTCTGAAAACATGGTGAGATTGTTACCTCTCAAGACACAATCCAGTATCCTTTTTACAAAGAACACTAGATGCTAAACACTAGATGCTTTACTAGCTGTGACAACTACTTCAGCAAATGGAGAAAACTTAATTTCGGCCTTACGAGAAAAACGCTCTTCTCACATTATCTGTACTTCTGTCTACCCTATAATTACATCTTTTACAAAAATCTAACAATATGAAACTTTGTTTTTCCAAAGGACAACAAGTATGTCCGCCAATCTCCGTAACAGAAGATTATCGACAAACATCACCATTAGCAAACACACACTACAGCCATACCTTGAGAAGTGGAGGCTCACAAATGACTTTGTACATAAAACAAAGAAGTCACCTACTGAGGTATATGCTATAACACAGTGCAGCAAGCAGAAGGTTTTGTAAGATATGACTAAATCGCAGGGATGAAGGAAAGCTTATACAGCCTAACACATTTCACATAATCTTTTAATCATTCCAGCGTCAGGACCAGCCATGACCCGATCCTCCTCCGGCTTCCCTTAAAGCACCCGCAGAGCAGGCGTACGGCGGAGGCCGGGCAGCACACCTGGCACTGGCGGGCTCGTCCCAATCCCAGCCCCGTCCTCTGGGCCCAGCGACTGCTGCCGAGTGAGCGCGACAGC
>JANHGB010068455.1:0-46825 GCA_026283785.1 Coracopsis vasa
GCCTTAAAAAGAAGATGAGTGACTCAAACTACTTTGCTACTGTTGCTCTGAAACTCTTAAAGAGAAAAGAAATATTGGGGGGCGGGCCCGGCCTCACGCATGCTCGCTGCGGGCTCCGACATGGCGGCGCCCAGCACGGAGCTGCGGCAAAGGCGGGCGGCGGCAGCGGGCGGCCCTCCCGCCGCAGGGCCATGTTCTACTTCCACTGCCCCCCGCAGCTAGAGGGTGAGTGTTGTCGCACAGAGACGTGTAAGTACAAGAAATGAACTTTGAGGTGTGGGGGGGTGAGGGAGAAAGTGTGGTCTGACTTGTTCCAGGGCTGTCAGGGTATAGATAGGTGCTGAGATAAGATGCAGATCTATAGAGACAGATAAATATAAAAGCACACCATCTTTCTCCTTGAGAAAACACAACCCTATCCCCCCCTCCCCGCGTCCAGCTTTCCTCCCTTGTCACAGGATGGAAAGAAGGATTGCATGATTTTTATTCTTCTTTAATTTGATTCCTGTTGGAAAGGCCTCGTTTTTTACACCCCCACCCCGTCATTTTGCCACCTGCCTCCCCTCTGTGGATAGCGATCCCGCAGTTGAGCCTCGGGCTACGAAAGGGATGCTTTTCTCCCCTCCCAGCACAGATGTTGGTGTCATGGCTGTAATCGGGACACTTTCAGAACGTGGTCACGCCTCCTCCCTCCAGCCAAAGGGACCGCATAAATCTTTAATGCTATTTTACAAACACTCTGCGGGAGGATGGGGAAAGAGGCGTCACGACTGTGGGGGAAAAAAAAGAAAGCAAGTGGAAAATAAGTATTTGGGAGGATGTTTTCTTTTGTGTTGCTGACCAGAGGGGTCTGATTATTTATTTGGTTTTGTTCTTTTATTTGTTTATTTTTGAAAAATACGGCACCTGCGGGATTTCCCGGTGCCCTCCCATATGCCCAGGGCCCTCTGCTCCGCTCCCTCCAGCCAGCGCTCGTAGTGCGGGAGCAGCCCCGGAGCCTCGGCCGCGCAACTTCAGCTCCGGGAGGGCTGTTCCCGTAAAATTCCACTGCTCGCCCCTCCTGCTCCTTGCACGGGCATCACCCGACGAGCAAAGGGCTTTCCCCGCGGTAGCGCTGCCAGGAAGAGGTGGTTCAGCGGTTTCATCCTCCTCCGGGAAGGGGCATCCCCGCTTTGAGCAAGGCTGCCTCAAGGCCAGCAGACCCAAGCCAGACTGAGCATCGCCGGCTAGAAACTCTCCCCGAAGTTGTCCTCTGCCCGGGATGAGAGCTGGGCTGGGTAGGGCCGTGCCAGGGTGCCTCTGTGCCCCGCCAGCCTGCTTTGCCCCCGGCCAGTGCCACCGACGGCGGCTTTGTTCCTTAGTTTTCGGCAGGCAGCTTTGGGAACGTGCTCTTGTATGTGTGTTTGCTTGCTTGTTTATGTCTCCGGTGGCAGTTTGGGGCTGCTGCCTGGTTTTGGCGGCCCGAGACGGGGAGCGGTCCGCGCAGCCTGCAGCCTCTCCTGGTCACTGGTCCCCGCTTCCCCGGAGTGGGAAGCGGCGGGAAGGGGGTATCTGATCAGCTAAAGAGAAAACAGCACAGAGCATCCCAAGTGAAAGAAAATCTATACATACTCACCCTGCCGTCTAAAAAACCCTCACCCAACCATAACCAAACCGAAAAAGCGGCAACAGACATGCCCTTTTCAGACATTGTTCTCTGTGGGTTTGGGCACCTGGGGAGGCCCGGAGTGCCGGAGGGAAGTGACAAGGCTCTGGGGGTCACCGGGACAGTATTGTATTCTCTGATGAGCATCTCCCAGGGCCACAGCGAGCCGTCTGTCTGTGCGAGGACCGGGCTGGGGGCCGTGTTTCTCTTCCAAATGATGCTGTAAGATCAGTGGCGATCCGCAGCCGCCGTGCCTCGCGGCGGGGCCGGCCCAGCCCGCTCCCCACCGGGCAGGTCTGCGGGTAAGGCCCGGGAGACATTCAGACATTCTGTGGGTTTGGGTACTTTCCTGTCCCGTTGTTTATGGTTGGTTTTGTTTCGTTTTAGGTTTGTATTTTTTGTTTGGTTTGGGGTTTTTACCCTAATCTGTCAGTGAACAGAGAGGGAGCGAACATTTCAGCCAGGGTACCGCTGATATGTAACTAAGGGAGCCGCGAAGGCCGGGGACTGCTCCACTGCACGCGATTTGCATCCCGGCGGGCCGTCTGCCCTTCCCCGGCCTCCGACCAGGGATAAACTCTCAGTGCCCCGATCTCTCCCTGGGCCCCTCGAAACCCTCTTCGGGGCAGGGCAGAGTTCCCTCCTCCATCCCCACTGCCGAGTTCCGGCTGTTCAGACGTGGCCGAGCCCCCTGAGCGCTCCCGCCGGCCGCGTTGCTCGGCGCGGTACAAACCCCGGTTCGCCTCCGATGAGGAGGGCGAGCACACGGGTGGCGGCTCTGCCGTGTGTGTGGGAGTGCGGGGAGAAAACTGCCAACGGCCCTAGTCCCACTCCTTCCAAGCAGGGAAAAGAAGGTTGCTGCGAAGTAACCTTTAGTCTCCCCGCAGACAGGCAGGGCTTCTAGGAGCTCAAGGAGCTGTCACCATGCCCAGGTCAAAGCCTCGTCTCTTCCTCCTTTTAAAACACAAATATCCCGAAGAAGGCAGGTGTGTCCCCTCACCCGCGACGGGATGAGCTCAGGCCGACAGGGTCCCCCGGCCCGGTGGAGCACCCACTGCGCTGCTTCCGAGGCCGGCCGAGGTGCTCGGGAGGAGCAGCACTTCCCGCCCGCTTCGTCCCTCTTCCGAACGTCTCCGAGCCACCGATCCCATTGGAATGGCCCCGGCTTCCGGCCCTTCATCCCCCAACCCAGGGCGCGGCGGGGACTTGGGCTCCGCTTCCTGCGGCCCCTAACGCTGCTCTCCGTCCACAGGCGCGGCCCCCTTCGGAGGTCACTCCGCTGGCGACTTTGACGACGGGTTCCTGCGGAGAAAGCAGCGCCGCAACCGCACCACCTTCACCCTGCAGCAGGTAGGAGCCTGCTCCTCTCTGCCCCTGACCGGCCCCCTGTCTGCCACACGCACTCCCCGGCCCCCCGCCTGGCCCCGCTTTCGCCATCCCTCTCAGGGCCGCTGGAGAGATGCCCCCCGAGACGGCAGATCCCGCGTTCCTGCCCCTGACAGATGTTTGCTCCTCTCCCCTCCACCAGCTCGAGGCACTGGAAGCCGTTTTCGCTCAAACCCACTACCCCGATGTGTTCACTAGGGAAGAGCTGGCTATGAAAATCAACCTGACGGAAGCCAGGGTGCAGGTAAACATTCGGGGGAATTATTTAACTCTCGGGTATTCAAACTGGCAAACTTTATTTTTATTTTTTTTTCTGACATCATGACTGCAGAGTGCACATTTGGCCAAAGAAAGCAAATGAAGACGATCTGTCATTTTCATGATGCACTTTAATAACATCAACATAATGTGGAATATTAGATTAGGTTGATTAATCGGTCATTCATAATTAACTAGTGATAATGTTCTACACTAATTTGTCCGCGTCTCCAAGGTACTAAATTACATCAATGCACATCCATTTCCATGCTTTTGGAGGGGGTGTGTGTGGAGAAAAGAGCTGAGACGTGATTCTCCAAAGCAACTATGACCACTGTCGAGCAATGGGGTTAGGCAATTGCAGGGAGCCTAGCTGCCAGGAAGAAATCTGCCTGAACCTCTTCAACTTTCCTCCCTTTCACCTTCTTCCTCAACATTTAATTTAGACAGCTAAAGAGCCTGCAGAGCAATTCCCACACCTTTAATATGATCCAATAAGCACCGTTGGCCATGATTACTCTCTTTCCACCCGTTCCTTCCTGCTCCCCAATTTTTATTTATTTTATTTTATTTTTTTAAATCCAGGTGTTTGTTTTCCCATATGCAGGGATTAACTTTGTGTGTCTACAAGTTCTGCTAAGAACAGCAGTCCCGCAGCTGTCAGAGATGGATCCCTATAACTCTGCAGGCATCCACCACAGACTTGCAAACCATGTTTTGAGCACGATTATGCATTTATTTTATTTAGGGAGCTTTTCTGCACGATGCTTCTTTCTTTAATTTTTTTTTTTAATTTTTTTTTTTTTAATTTAGGTGCTCGGGGTTAAGACTATGCAAAGATCTAATTGTAGGAAATATAATAGCTTGCCTTTTGTTCCCTAGGGTCATGTTAGTATCTCTTAAAACCCAATGGCTGAAGAGAGATAATGGAATTCACCGCAGTAAATTGGGGATTGTAAACAAATTATTTCTCCTATAATCAGATTATGCGATCCTGATTATTAAATCTGAACATGAATCATTGGTCATATGTGGGCAAATTAAACTGATTATTATTTGGAAATGAAAATCTCCTTTTGCCACTGCATTGTAGGTACTGGCTTAAAAAAAATAATAAAAAATGCCATTTCGGCTATTGGTGCCTAAAGACTGAACTGCAAATTGAGATAAATGGGACAATTATTGAGCATTCAGAAGTGGAAGATCATAACTTCTTCCTGAAAGGTGCAAGGGTGAGATAGGGTGGTGACAATTAGATTGCTGAGGACTGGTGTTTAGCCTTGTTGTTGGCTATTATGCAAACAGACAATAGATGCAAGCATTTGTTTAGCCTGCTTTCATGCAGGGACGTGGGGAAACACAGAGGATGTGAGATATGTTTACATTTATACCCCTTGCTCATTCAAATATGATTAATGTGCTATAAAGCAGAGTCTTAATCGAAGATGATGTTGTCAAACAATAACTAAATAGGGAAATAAACGACTTCATCATGCTCTTTCCTCAGAAGCAGGCGAACTGTCAGTGCAAAGTCATTAAAATATGATAATGAAAAATAGCTCAATTAAATGTTGTTATAGCTGTGACCTTCATTCAATTAAGACACAAGAAAGTGTCTGCATTTTGCTTTGCATTTAACTGCTCTAAATTTAGAATATAGATAAAACCATTATTCAACGTTTGCTGATACATGCAATTAAAAGGCAGCTAACTAAAATGGAGTTGTAGGAGGCGAATAATAATAATAACAATCTCAACTATTCTTGAAGTCATGTATTAAAATGTGGTTTTCCTGGCCTGAAGAGAGGCTTGGCATTTTCTACCTCAAATAACATGCTTTTAGAGCATCAGCCTCAAGATAAATGTAAAAAACCCCACAAGTGTTGTACTAAAAGTCAGGGGATAAAATAAAGAACGTGAATATTTGTATTGGATTACAGGGGAAAAAAGTTCTGGAAACTGGTGTGTATTAAGCTGCAGGATGATCTTCTAAGATTAGTATCTACTGCCTTTCGAGTCCTCTAAATGCAGACTGGACAAATACATCAGAGGAATAACATCCAGTATCAGTCCTCTCCAGGAAATGGGCTAGATAAGATGGCCTACTATGTACCTTTTAATTTCTGACTTCTCCCATTCTAGCAGCAGCTCGTTTTAAAGGGTTATATATGGTTTCAGCAGAGTGCTTAGATATGTATGTAAGCCCATCCCTATACAAAAGGCTTTTAGATGTGTTAAAACATAGAAACCAGTGAGAATTAAATACGTACATAAAGGCAAGCACACATTTATGTGTTTTGCTGATGCATTTACTTGAGATTGTGCTCACTTTTTTTTTTTTTCAATTTTTAACATGCCTTTTAAATGTCTTCAGACATTGCTGGTTTGTTTTCCAGACACAGAAATATTCCAGATAGAAATGTAATTCTAAAGCTCAACTAGAATATCAATGGAGACGCAAAATAAGAGCAAGTTTTAGCCACCCTTCTAAATGACTGATTCACTAGAGCAACAATTTACAACTTCCTTGCTTTGCATTCTGTTAAACATGGTATTCAGCCCCAATTTCTCTCCTGCTCCAGGTGTGGTTCCAAAATCGGAGAGCTAAATGGAGGAAAACAGAAAGGGGTGCTTCCGACCAAGAGGGCTCCAAGGAAACAATGGCTGAGGTGGCACCTCCTGCGAGGAATTTGAATTCCCCTTCTCCAGCAGATCAAACCAGGAATAAAAAGGAGAGTCTGGAGATTCAGCAGAGGTAAGAGTATTACCTGTTATCGACTTCCTTGTTTTGGGGCAAATGTGCATCATACCTATGTATGTACATGAATACAGACTTGCCTGTTGCCAAGCCTTGACTCTAGACAGTATCATCTTCAGCGAAAATCATGAGAAGATAAACTCTCTGTCATGCAACTCACTGCTCCCTGTGCTGATACTGAGAACCTGGTGGCTGTGGGAGGCTAATATTATCCAAGCTTGGTCCCATCTAGTGCCAGGACATTGATACACCAGTGTGTTCTTGTGCATGGACAAATGCTGTCTTTGGAAGCAGTTGGTTCTGGTTTTATGAGGAAGTTCTTTTCTTCATCAGCCTGAGTCGAGCAGTGGGTCCTACAGGACCTTTCTTCCCTTCCTGCCTGCCGGGGACTCTTCTCAACACAGCCACCTATGCACAAGCTTTATCCCATGTCGCCTCTCTGAAAGGTAAGTGACTTCGTTTAACTTCAGAGATAAGCTCAAAGAGCGGCTGTTTCAGGCATGGTCCCACTTTGAGGCAGTGAGGAAGCCTCTGGGAAATGATGAATCCTTCTTTCTGTTAGGATTTGCAGTACTTACACTGACTGATGCAAGCACAGGAGTAAGTCTGTTATAACTTGTAGCATTATTTGTGGTGAAGCTCCTTCATTTTACTGAGTTAATTTTAGTGAGGTCCAGGTTTGTCTCAAGGAGCAAGGCAGATAGGGTTTACTCCTTTATAGTTTTCTTTGCATATGCTTTTTTTTTTTTAAGAGTCAGATTTATACTAATAAATTAGTTATATGCATCCTTTTGCATTATACATTACCTGGCATTGTTACTGGTGACTCATCGGCTCTTTGCATGAGGTTTCCTTGCAGTACATCTCTGCATGATACCAGGCCTTTCTCTTCTTGAGGAGCAGGTTACCTCTGAGAGCTTGAATAAAGCATGTGCATGGGGACAGGGGAAAGATACAAAGTAATTCCTCATTACCTGAGACCCACTCTTCAGGAAGGGTATATCCAGTGCCCATATTCTTTTTGGTTCCCAAAAAGCAGGAGAATGCATCTTTTAAAAATAAATCACCAGCTGATCCATTAGCTGTTCCTAGACTAACAATTTATAAGACTGAGGGTGTAAGCAAGATGAATTCAATTTATAGATTTATAGGATGTAAAGCCTTATAGCGCTGCCAAGCACAAAGTGGCACATACATTTACTCTATGCCTCAATGTGATGCAATAATTTGTGTGGAAAGTTTCCCAGTTTAAGACCCTCCACTATGCACACAAATGTCCTCTAATGCCTCTCACTATGTTCTCTGGCATACCTCATGCTCTTTGTGAGTATTCCCAGTTAAATCAGCATTGCCAAGGTACATTTCTGAAGCGAATGTTTGGAACTGCTGACTTTTGCATGAAGTCCAGTGTCCTGCCCTGTTACCTCTTCCCTTCCATCTTTCCAAAAACGCTAAAGCCAGAGTCACCATACAGCTACTGCCATTTTGATAGGTATGGGACCTGTGATTCTAAATCAAGAAAAGCAACTCAGGTGTGACTTGAACCCTTAAACTCAAAAGATGACTGTCAATCTAAACCCTGTAAGCAGGCAGCAGCTGTTTGACTGCGTGAGACCTCTTGATCTCTTCCCTGTGGCTACTGAAGTCTCAGCACAGAGACTTTCAGCTTCTTCCACTGTGCAGGAGTAGTATCTCTGGAATAGAAATTATTCAGGCAAAGTGATTGTTCATTGGTAAATGTAGTCCTGGGCTGGTTGAAAGGTGAGGAAATGGGGTTGTGTTCAGTGAATAATTTCAGATAGAAGGTTGGGGTTTTTTTCTTAAAATCTACATCTAAGTGTTTTCAAAACTAAATGAATCAATGCGCTGTTCTCACCTGTTCCGTGTTCAAATGTAGCTAAATTTTAAGAAAAATAATGGCAATATACAAAAGGCAAGCAAAATGAAACAAAAATGCGTGAAAAAAAATAATCCATGAGGGATTTTTTTTGGTTGTTTTTGCTTTTGTTTTGTTTTGGTTTTTTTCAAGTTTTATTTATTTGGAAGACCTCCAGATATTCTTTTCCATGGTTTTACAACTCAGCCACTAAATTGAGAAATTAATAATTTGCTCCTTTTTGCTTGATAGCAGTTTTACAACCTAGGGGCAGAAAAAATCCTATTCCTGAATCTCTGTAAAGAGATACCTATTAGACATTTGGTTGCCCAGGCTAAGAGGCAGTGTCCTTGAAAAATTTGTTCCAAATGTAAATATGGAATTTTTATCGTTTGTATAAGGGATGGTCCACTATCAGATGCATGTGTATTTTCTTGATAAATGTTGTCAGCTACATATGCGGTTGCTGTGATGCCTGGTTTATATTTCCTGCCTGGTACTAGAGATGTCCAGATACATGAAAGAGGATTGTGATAATGTTGCATATTTTTATTTTAAGAAATCCAGCTCAGATTTGCATAGCTGGATATCCACCCAACAGGAGCTTTGTGGAGCTGCCTATGCCTGCCAGCATTTTGTTATACTTGCAAGGAGCTGGTAGACTAAGCTGCTTTGATGTGAGATCTTTTTCTTCCGCAGCTAGGTCTCAGTAATGTCAAATTTTGTCTTTCAGGCTAAAGAGGTAGAATTTGTTCTACAAGGTGGCAAATTTGATTTATACAAGCAGCGAGTAATTGTAACATCCTTCTTGTGGTATTTATATGCGTACTGTTGTCTCCTCTTTCCTTGGCTCATCTCCACAAGTGCTTCTTTCCCTGTTTTTCCAAGAGCAGTTCGCTTGGGCTGAGGTAGGGGCTGTGAACATCAGACTTTGAGCTTTGGTCTCATTAATTATCAATGGTGAACAGGATGATTGCTACAGATTCTGAGTGGACCAAGAGTACCACAGGCCCGATTTGAATTTTGTTTATCTTTGGTTTGGAAACACGAGGTGAATGATGGTACATCCAAACCAACGTATGTAAGAGCACAACGAAGCTCACATGTCAGTCTGGAGGAAGAAATAATGGTTGTGGAAAGGAAAGAAGGAAAAGACAGGGAGGGACACAGTGTTCACAAAACCTTCATATGACCTTCTTTGTCTTTCTCAATTCAGTTTGTTTGACTCTTCCCTTCTCATTTCACCCTTTGAGCTAGGAGGTGATTTGTACATTTCAGGCCTGTCAAAGAAGAACTCACTTTACCTCTAGATGGGCATTAGTCCGTGTCCTCATGTGTCTTAATGAAAAGACCTAAGCCTCTCCCTTGAGAACCCAGTTGCATTTTGCAGCAGAAATGGCAACAGGACTGACACAGTGATTCTGAGGGCATAGGGCTTTTATGCCACCTGAGATCTCATAAAACTCAGTACTGGGCATAAAATTCTGAGCTGTTTGGTTTTTGGATCGATTGGATAAGGAGAAATTTAGCAAGTAGTAAGGTTTTCCAAGATTTTACAAGTTTTATCGAAAAGTGAAATGATGATCAAGAGCTCTTTCTGGTACCTCTCTTGTGTTGACCCTGCTTTGAAACTACTAGGGATTCTTTTTGCTTTTGAAAGCAAACCCGTTGCTCCAGAATCAAAGCATCATTTCACTAACAATGGCTGCATGATCCCACTTTCTTCTATGTAAATGTCAAATTAAATGCAGCCCCTTTATGTTGATCTCAAAAATTGGTATGTATTCCCACCATTGATTGGTAATCCTGGCCAGTAAAGGGAATCATACTCTTCGGTAAGGCTGTAAAAGCTGCCTGCAGAAAAATGAGCACTCTCAGCACATCAGATGCTACTGGGAAGTCTAAGTTGTTTTCTTATTCTTTTGAGGAGACAAGATGTGCTTTGTTTGGCTTCTGAGCCAAGACTTTGTTGGTGTCAGTGAGTAATATTTGACTGATGCTTTAGAAGGAGACAATTAAAATCAATACAGTGAATAACAAGTGATGATGGTGATGTAACTAATTAATAATTATTTTATGCTCTCAGGGACCGTTTTTATTCTGCCACCTGAGAGTTCTCTGTCTTCTGTAAAGAAACTAATAACTCTCTTTCTCCTTCTCTGACTTTGATTGCTTGGCTCCAGACCCAGATTTCCAGTGCTGCATAAAGTGTCTAGGGCACATGGTTCCTGGATCTAATTTGTAGTATAAAGATATAATAGTTGATGATGAAGTTCGTCTAGTAGAGACAAGATATCTCAGGACAGCCTAGCATGGTGCAGGAACTGAGCTTGCAACTTTGGTTTTGAAAGGACTGTGCAGTGCACTGTAGGCTTGCTTCATGCTTTGTGTGGCTGTGAAGCTCTTCAACAGGCAACGCACATCTGAATCCCACATGCACCACTTCTAGGTAAATGGAAGATGTTGTTGGAGCACAGGACTGGGCCTGCTCTGGTGAATGAGAAGAAAGCTGTCCTCCCTAAGCGCTATGACAAATGAACCCTGCTGCCTCTGAAACTGAGATTTTTTTTTTTCTCTTCAAAGGGATGGTATTACCACCACAAATAGTGTGAAGTTCTGCGAAGAAAGCAGGCCGGCTATACAATAGCGATCAGAGCTGTGATTCAGAGCATAGACTGTTCCAGAGAAGAGTATATTACCACTGGACGGTTTTTCTTTGTTTCTATCAAACATTCTCTAATCAGTAATACAACAGAACTTCTCCTTTCCCTCTCTGAAGTTAAGCATAGTGGAGGCTGTATTTAGTAGCAAGCCATCTGCTAGCTACCATACCATCTCACTACATGCCGTTCTTTCAGGAAATACAATTTCTCATTTGAAAAATTAGAATAAGATCATAATTTCTGTGTAATACAGGCTTTCTTACATCAGGGTTTTAGCTCTTTACCACTGGCCACAGTCAGGGAGAAGGTTGTCTCGCATCGATGAGAATTCTGGTGTTTGTTATTCTCTGAAATTGTCCTAATTTGACAACTATGCTACTTCATTGTGGTGACTTCGACATTTCCATGATCTTCCAAGATGAATCACTTACTGTAAACTATGCATCTGCAGTCCATTTAGCAGATTTAATTGCAGACCTCAAATATGAAGGGAAAATACTTGTTTTATTTATGGGCTGTATAACAATAGAGTCATCGGGAGAAGCTAGAGTTTTGTGCAGAGAAAGACCTCAAAGTAGCTTCTTAATGGATGACAGCATGAATACAATTCATTAATGTAGAAGATCTTATTAATGGGTGTAAACAAGAATCTCCGCTGTTTAGTGGAAGTGTTCTACCATTCTGCTGGCTGAGGCCAAGAGAGTGTCTGTTATATTCCACTGAAATTTCCCCTGCCCCCGTGATGACTGAAGTGTATGAGGAGAGAAATAATTACACTTGCCAGGGAATTACTTTCATAATTCACCCACAGCTCTGCTCTGTGCAAGTTATGGCTCAGTTGGTTTTCACAGCACCTCCACACCGATAGAGAAGCAGGATTGCATTATCCACATCAAAGTGGATATTTCAGAGCACCATTGATTAGGCTCTTTTACGGTTTGTTGCTGATGTGGTTGCTGTTGTTCATAATAGGGAGGCTTAATTGCAGTATCCAGGAAAAAAAGCACAACTAGAACTGCCCATCCATTACATCTCAATTTCTGTTATGGAAAGATGAAGAGAATTTGCCTGATTCCATTGCACAATTCCCATTGCCAAGGCTGAGAAAAAAGTGTTCAAGGACCTACCTTACCTGAACTGGTGCTTACTGAATTGAAGCACCACTGCTTTCCAAAAGACTGGGTAACAAGAATGAAAACTCTTGGTGTCTTTATTGTCTCTCGCATTCTCGATTATGTACTGACTGACTTTTCTCATGTAATACAGCAAATGTATCAAGTGGGCTCTGTTTAGCATTTTCTGTAGTTTACCTGCTACTGTGACTTCAGAGAATTTAAAACATTTCTTTAGTTTGCTGCAGATGCACAGACCTTGATCAAATTACTTTGATTCCTGTGTCACAGGTCCTGAACTCTAGCATTGCTCTACTTTGCAGGTAGATCTTTTGGGTCTTTAACACAAATATTAGGGAATATGCAGATACCAAGAGCCTTAAGAGCAACGGGAAGGAAATGGGTGCTGCCATGTTCCTCCAGGACAAATCCTGATTAAGTTAGTGGACCCTAGCTGGGCAGGGGTTCCTATTGACCCCTTTTGCAGTGACACATGCCAGTAGTATTTAGGATCAGATCATGGTTTTGGTGTGGAAGGGAAGAGTGGTAAATAGTTGCAGAACTGAAAGTATTCAAAGGACGGGTTCTGTTCTCCTAGCTCTTTGGCTTTGCTGTTACCTTTCTCGTCCAAACAGCCAAAGTTCTGGATCTGAGTTTATTTATTGAATTATTTGGAACAGTACTAATGGCACAAATAAGGGAGGATGAAACCGTCCAGTTCCAGTGTCAAGTTACTTACACAAAAAAGCTCTTGCTAGAGCAACAGAGCCACATTGTCAGCTCTTTGTTGTTTGCATTGGGCATATGGGGTTCACAAGGCAAGAAGATGTGAAATTAAAACATTTGGACTCTGCTGTCAGCTCTAAAGTGTTTTTCCAGCCCCTAGGAGGCACAGGATGCCTTACACACTTAACCAGCTTAAGCACTAGGAGAAACCATCTAGCACAACTTAAACAGCCTAGAGGCTACCCTAAATATACTGGGATCATCTGGTACCTCTCCGTTTCAGACTTTAAGTTCATGCCGTGATCTTCTGAACCTCCTGATTCAGAACTCAAGAAGTTTGGATAAAGCCACTTTTGTTTTTAATGCTTGTGCCTCAGGCTTTAATAGCAGAGTGTTGGTGTCACGTATTGAGAGTAAGATAGAGCTCCTTGTGAATCAGCTCTCACTGTAAATAACACTATGAACTTGAGGTTGTTGACCTTCCAACCCTTGTGAAAGTGATTTCAGGTTTATTAGGATTTAGATTGCAAGCAAACCAATGTGATTACTATCAGAAGAAAAAAAAATGCTTAAATCAAGCATAAAATTTTCTCTGAAAACTAACCAGCATTCATTGACAGGTGAGGATTTTAGATGGGAATTTTTCCTTGCTTCCCTCCTTGTCAGGCTGCTGTTCAGCTGTCCACATCAAATGCTGATCTGTACAAGTACTGAAAGAGGAAAGGAGCTGGGGTTTTGCCTTTTGGAAAGGCTATCTATTAAATTCTTTAAATTGTAGAGTCAAAATGCAAAATACATATTTTAAATACTTGTGTATCAATATGGGCCCAGCTTCCACCCCACTCTTCTGAGCTAAAACTGAACCTTGGAACTGAGGAAAAGGGTCCGCAACCAAAATTGCAGATGAAATATTGTTACAATTCAAATGTGATGTTGGCAGAGACAAGACAGAACTAATTTAATTTTTCCTGTCAGTCTCTGTAGTAGATCAATTAAACTGCCAAGTGGATCAAATATTTCAGACTGTATTTATTACATTAAGTATTTATGTTCAGGCTGAGCATTTAAAGTATGATCTCATAGAGGAATACAAGGAGGTTCAGATCAATTCAGCAGAATTTGCTGTAAGTTAATGGAAATCTAATTGTGTATTTTAATTTTGTGTACAGGAGGCAGTAAGTTCCTGAAAGAAAGAAAATGGTACCCTGTCCATATTGTAGCAACTTGATCTAAATCCCATTAAAGTAATATCAGACTGTCATAGATGTTAGTAGAAGCTGGAGCAAGATCTAGGGCTAATGGCTTAACCCTCACTGATTTTGATGGGAGCTAGGTGCTTAAACTCCTCTGAGAATCTGAAATAAGTAGGAACAATTCCTTACTTCCCATTGTGGACTTAGAGATACTACAACAAGATGTGAAAAACCACTGACATCTGCTATATGTGGGTGCCTTTTTCTTGGTGAAAGTCACATTGCTGTCCATCATGGGCTGACTGATGGGCAGGTGGAGATCTTGGGCTCCTGAGGTTTTTTTGGCTTTTGTGCCAGCAAAACCTGATTTTTCTGGACTTACTACCTGCAGGCAGATGCAATTGTAAGATAGATTCAACATTCCTTACAACCTACATTGAGGTAAGGCTAAATCCTACTCTCCTGTATTCTAGCTGGACCCTGAAACAAATGACACTTGTTACTTTACCTTCTTTTTTCATGTGTGAGCTGTTGTTTGCAAGTGTGAACTCAAAGAAATGAAAGGAACGGTTTATGGGTGAATTATTGCTAGAGGTAGCCCAGTTTCCACCACAGGTAACTGTACCCTCAGGTTGCAGAGCCACTAGGTAATATCAGGTCTAATTATTAATCAAAGAGCTTAGATTGGTACAGAATAGTGATAAATATTTTATCCCTAACAATGGAATGAAAATTATTCTTAGAGGGTGGAGCTGATTCCTGCTCTTTTCAAAATGAGAAAACACTTTTCCACTTCTCCCCACCTCCCACTAAGCAGACAATGTCTGTGCTTGGTCCTGTGTTAGATACTGCAGATGGGCCAGCCCTTCCCTCAGCCTGGGAGCTGAACAACCACTTTTGGAAGTCTCACTCAGTTTTTGCTAGAAAGCAGCAGTGCAAAGAGGTGAAGCACAGGCAGGCCTCCATGCCCCTATGTTTCGTATCTGAACCTTAAGTTAGTGAGGCTTAACAGTAGTGACGAAAAGAAGACTTTGTGGCTTCTGCAGTGAAAGACCTGCTGCAAACTGTATGGACTCTGAAGTAAGGATCTTCCTCTCCTCCTTCTTGGTAAAGCAGCGGCTGTCCAGTACCACTGAAGTGGCTGCAGTTCAACAGAGCAAAAATGACTTTATGAGTGTGGCTTGTGGTAGCAAAATCTGTAAGTTGTGTTACTGAGTGGATTTTGTTATAAAACTTCCTTCTCTGCTGATCAAAGCAGACACAGATTGAGCTTCCTAGTGCTAAAGCAAAAAATGGAGGGTTTTAGTCAAGTGCTAAAACTTGCTTGTGCAATACACTTGAATGCCTGGGCCCGTGGAAATGTTGACCTGCTGATCATATGCTCTGTCAGAGGGGTATTACAAGAGAAAAGAAGATTTCCCAGTTACATTAATAACTTGTCGTTTGTAGATTCTGTTCTTTAAAAAGGAAAGGGTACTTTTTCCTGAACGTTACCTGCAAGATGCTAATCTCTGACAATTGCTGTGGAGAAGTCTTGCCAACATCCTAAAAACAAACAACTGTCTGTCTTCTTCCCTAGCAGATGGGTGCTGACCCGTTGCTACCGAGAGCAGAAGTGTAAAAGAAAGACTACCTGCTCCCAGCAGGTTATTAGTCCCATCACTTAGTCATGAGCCATTTAACTCAAATATTAACTGCAGAAATTAAAGCGAGTCCTTGGCTTGGAAAGATCAGAGGAACACGTTGCACTGTGTCAGGATGTGCAGAGCCGGCCTGTTTCTTTTGGGGAGGTAGTGTATCAGCAACGGATGGGCTTTTGCCAGAGGTAGAAGAGGATGTGGAGTTTGTGTGGCCTCTGAGACTCCTGGAAAAATGGTGTCATGTTTCTTACCAGAGAGCAAATCAAAGTAGTAGCTCAGCCATCTCACCCTGTCTCCCCTCCCTACTCCTGTGATACATTCTCCTTCATTCAATAGATGCACATAAGCTAGGTACAGGGCGGCTTTTTGAATGGACTGCATGTCCTGCAAGTGGACAACCTATATTTCCAGGTGTGCTTGTTTGATAACTGGCCCAAATCCCAGTGTTCTCAAAGATAAGCCAGAGGAAGAGCCTGTAGTGGTCTAACTCAGGAAGGTAGCTGGTGGAGTGAGGGCTATCTCTGTCAGTGGGTTGCAGGGGACCCTTTTGGCTTGAAGGGAGAATACTACTTTTACTCTGTCTCCAGTGTTTTATTGCCCACTTGGAACAGCCCATGTTCCTCAGATGACAGGATAGAGATAGTCTGGCTCTTCTCTCCTGATGGGACTCAAGCCATGTCCACAGGACCAGCTTTAGGTGGGCTTGGCCCACTTCTGGAAGCTGTTCTCTTTGAGGTGTAAGCAGAACAGACACTGGGTGGGTGGAGGTAGAACAGACTCAGACTCTTCCATGTAGACATGATGCCAATAGCTGGCAGAGGCCAGGCCAAGGAAAAGCCTATCTCTCCTTACAGTGATGCAGGAGAAGGTCATTAGCTCCTGCATAATAACCAGAATATTTTCACCTCTTTCTTTGCAGTAATCTTTCAGGTGTAGATGAGTGATGGGACCCAACATATGCAACTGCCTAAATTGATCAGGCCTGAGTGTGCAGGTTGAGGGCAGGGGACACCTCCAGCATAGGGCTGACAGTAACCACAGAGCAGCAGCTTGGTGTGAGAGCAGGGTACAAGCTCAGCCTTGCTTGTGGGCAAATCTCATGTGTGATCTAAACTTCACTGTTCATTTCTGACTCTGCTTGGCCTCACTCACTCTGCTTGTCACCCTGGATGACTCTCAGTGTAAGATCCTTCACAGAACAGGATCTGGCTTTTCTAGTCCTGATCCAGAGAACACCTATGTACCCACTAAAGGTCCATAGCGGAGGGAGTTGTTGACATTTGAGACCCCAACCCCATCTCTGCCCTCTCCATATTGACCATGGAGGGAACAGTCAGACCTTCCCCATCAGTGATGGTGCCTTGTCTCCTTCCTCCCCACAGGGAGCCCGCTGTGCTCGTGCTGCGTTCCAGACCCCATGGGCCTCTCCTTCCTGCCCACCTATGGCTGCCAAAGCAACCGCACCGCCAGCGTGGCCGCGCTGCGTATGAAGGCCCGGGAGCACTCGGAGGCCGTGCTCCAGTCTGCCAACCTCCTGCCATCCACCAGCAGCAGCCCCACTCCTCCCACCAAACCTGGTCCCGAGGGCACCCAGGACAAGCAGCCTCCTCCAGCCAAGGAGCACATGGAAGGGGAGAAGAGCGTATGAGACCGGACTTGTGCCAGCCCTTCAGCTCAGGGCAGGGACCCGCTGCCAGGGCTCTGCCACGGGGTGAACTGCAGTGTGGCCGTGCCCCACCAGGATGTCATGGGGCCACCAGGGACCCAGCAAATCCATGTGGCCGCTTTCATGCACCCTTGCTTCTCTTGCGCAGCCGTAGGTTCCTTCCCCTGATTTATCATCACTATCTGTGTTTGGAAACGTTCGTGAAACTGTTTTTAGCTCCCATGCTCCACATCCCAGGGACATGGAAACACCCAGGATCCTGGCTTGCTCCTGCACATCTTGACTTCCTATCCTGCATGAGATAGAGGGTTGGCAGCAGGGCAGCACTTTCAGATGCAAGGTCCGGGGCAGGAGAGGCATCCAGGCATCATTTACCCCATCGTGCACAGCAGAGGTGAAGGAATCTGCAGGTATATGCCAATTTGGCATGCTGTTTTCTGATGGCATTTGACTTCAACCCAATCTATCCCAGGCAAGCCAGGTGTAAGAGAAGCAGAAAATACAGTGAACGTCTTCATGATTTTTAACTTCTCCCTTTTTTCCCCCGAAAATGAAACTTTCCATGGAGTAGATTGCTGGGAGATTGCTGAGATCAGTTTACCTGTGGATAAAATCCTTGCACTAGTCTCAATGTGAACGTTAGTCTGTTAACTCTTGCCATTACCTGGGTTAGAAATAAAAGACATGACTCCAGAGCAGGGTTCATAGCTTCAAATGATAACAATGGTATTTAATGGAGAGTGCAGTTGTCTCTAAATCTGCATAAAGCTGGGGGTATTTTAGCATCATTCTCTTGGAAAGAAAGATTAGAAAACAAAATAATCCTGCATTGCAACGCTGCGAATATGTCCTTGCATGTTTTGTTTTCAATAAAGAGGAAATAAAGCTTGGAAGGATATTCCTTTATGCCATCCAAAATCAGACTGTTCCATTCACTGAAGGCTTGTTGTAATGAATCTAGATACGAAAATGTCTTAATTATAACCAAATGGGCACAGTGCAAAGGAGAAATTGATGCCTCAGGAAATGCAGTCTTATCTCTGACTCAAAATTCCCCAAAGCAAAGCAGACTAAGATCTGATGCTCTAGAGCAGACATTTTGATATGGGGTGCCCCACCTTTTTTCCATGTGAAATGCACATGCAAATTCAAACTTAGTGACCTAGTCTTGCTTTTCTCAGATGCCTTTTGCAGACTCCTTAGTCTTGTCCACAGATGTTCCTGAAGAACAGGGTGAAAGCACTGCTTTGAGACTTGACCAAGAAACCTGGAGGCTACTGGAAGGATTCCTGTTAGGTCTGATCCCACATGTTGTACCGAGGACCTCCTGCAACGTGCTGAGCACATGCTTTTACATGGGGCTGTGTTTGGCTTCTCACAGGATCTGAGCTTGGGAATGTGCTTGGAAAGGCAGCCCTGAGTAAGATTGGCAGCAAAAATTTCTCCCCCACACTATCTCATCCCATGAATTTTACAGAACCTGGGGCTTCTGTGGTGCTTGCCGGACCCTCCAATACCCTTGGTGCACACCTTCCTTTTCTTGAGGTAGGGCTTGGTGTCAGCACCCATTCAAAGGGTGCAAGCGCTGGTCTTCAGGGGGTGGTTTGGCAGCACTAAGCACCTTCATTGCTCCAGGAGTGAAGGGTACCAGGCACTCCTCCCAGGGTGGGATTTGTGTCTTCTGGATGCAAGCCATGAAGGCGTTGCTGGGTCTGTCCTTGGATCCAAGTACAAAATAAAGTCTGACAGGGCCCACATTCACCAAATGGAGTATTTTTTTTCCCTCTTGCCATATCATATGTTTCCTTTAACAATCCTGAACTGTGTTAATTGCAGGGGAGAACATGCAGTTGTCTGTGATCCACCTTCGTGTTCCAGCTTCAGGAGCTGCTCTGTTAAACTATAGGTGGAGGTGGCTTCTCTGGCTGCAAATTATGGCTTAGCTTTAACAGGAGCAGCAACCTTTTTCTTTCACCAAAATAAAATAGATGGCTGTGTGCTTTGTTGTGGAGAGTGGTTGGAGAAGACAGAATCACTGTTTTTCTAGTGATCTTCCCTATCATAATATTTTTGTGCCCCCTGTTCAAAAAAAGATTAAAATAAAATTTCCACTCCAAAGAGGCAGGACCAACTTCATTTCAACATAATTACCTTGCATTCAGTTGAACTTCAGCCCTTCTGTACACTAACTCTTCAATCTAATTGTTTGATTAAACTCGTATTTCCTCCAGAAAGGAACATAAATAAGTGAATTGTTGAGCAAATTAAGAATACTTAACAGCATTGCATCTGAAAAGTAGTTACGCTGATTAAATTTTCTGTCCTTGAGGATTTTCAGGAAATTACTTTTGATCGTCAATAACACAATTAAGTAAACTACACACACATTAGCATGAATAATTGATAAGAAATTATGTATTACCACGAAGCACTGATTTAATAATTCATGATGCGACACTCTAGTGACTGTGCAAAACTGGATAACATCGACAAGTCTGCCTGATGTTGCTGGAAACGCTGCAAATACAAACAAGTCCATAGTTTTGTTGTACAACAAAGAAAAGTATCTGATGCATGCTGTAGTTTCTGTTTGTTTAATACTTGAATAAATTTAGAAAGAAGACCCTGAAAGCTCCTGTACTGTTTTCATTCAGATCAATTTATCTGTCCAAGCATCTGCTCTCACAATGATGATTGTCCAGTCATCATTAGACCACAAAGATACTACGGAGTGGGGGAGACTCTCAGATTCACAGCTGGAACCTGCTGGGTGTCCCTCAACTTGCATAGTCAAGGGGGCTCAAAGTTTTTCAGAAGCTCCTGTTAAGGAACAAAGCAGCATTAGTTCCCTGTAAGCCTGGGCCCAAAGTCTTTTAGGTTCTTCAGTGTCTGATGTGTCTGTGATTATAATTATTCAGTATGATTTTGTGGGTGGTTGCTTTAAGTCAGCCATAAATGAAGCTTTCAGGTTTGAGTATTTTGAGTCTGCACAATGGCAGGTTAAAACCTAGGCTATGTTGCCAACAATCCTTGTGACATCCCCAGGGGAGGCAGGTACGCATATATATTCTCATCAGCATGTTGGGGAACCCAGGGCATGGTGAGCCACATTTTCCTCTCAGGTTTTGGTCTGAGACCAGTTTGCTCAGGGCAGCACAGTGCAAGAGAACTTTCTTGAGGTCACTGAGCAGTAGCACAAGGGCAAGAGCAAAACTCAAGAGATCTGTGTCTCTGTCATGCCTGCTTCTAGCCACCAGACCCTGCTCCCTTCCAGATAGACTGTCCACCATGGATAAGCCACCTGCCTTCTTTCTGTACTGTCATATATCAGGGCTATGCCACTTAAACCACTCCTCTAATGACCATCTCAGTAGCTTTGATTAAGTCTGGCATTTAAAAGTTTATAACTTGGCTATAAAAATTCACTCAGGCTGAACCTCAGCATGAGAGGCTCAAGACCAAGGGGATGATTTACATGTGAGCTATTCCAAAATTAGTCTGTGTGATATTTTTTTCAGTTCTGTGAAGGAAAAATGGAAGCCCGAGGTTTGAGGGAGGGATGTAAGAAAAAGATATTTTGTTTAACAGCTTATTGTTGTCACTAGATCCCATTCTCTGTGAATTTCCATACTAGCATGAGCCACACATAGCATGGATGGACTTTGTGTATATGACACTTGCATGATTTTGACAAAGCATCTCCCATCCCAGGCTGTTTTCTCAAGAAATCACAGCCATCCACATTAGCCAGATTTCCCCTCATCCCCCACTTTCCCTGCTCAGGCCATCTCACAACATCCTCACTCACAGCTCTGCAGAAAGCCTGGGGTCCCGCTTTCAGCTCTGGTGCTGATTCTCAGCTTGTGCTATTCCCATGCCCCAGCCCCTCTGGCCCTGGGCACATCCCTGCCCCAGTGCTGAGCCCAGCACCAGGCAGAGCCAGCTGGGAGTTGGTGCTCAAGGTACATGTGCGGGGTTATTGCAGCACATCAGTCTGGGTTTTGTTAACGAGGGTTAATGCAATGCACCAGGCCATGGCACCTTCTTTATCAGGTCGCATACCATTCTCTCAGCTCTCCATGCTTTTTATCTTGTGCACATCTATTTAGGCATCCTTATGGCTAGATCATTATAGCAGGAAATGCGGAGCTGAGGATGCGCCTTTTCTCAGTTACGCCGTAGGCTAGTCCTTTCTGCACTGCATGCTGGATAGTAATGAGATTGTTAGGCTAATTGGCTCTTTATTAAGAGTATTATTTACAGTGATGCTGAAGGCCATGTGCATGCAGGAAAAGATCTTGGTATACCATTAAACTCTTCCCTCCTGCAGTTGGTGCCCTCCCCTCAGTGTTCCCCATGGGTTGCTGCCCTTAGTGACCTTCTCTGCTCCTCTGAGAGGTCTCCGCCATCCCATGTCAATGCCAGGGAGAAGAGCCTGCCAGTAGGGCTGTGTCTCTGGGAAGTTTGCTTCTGTTGCATCCTTAAGCTTTCTGCTTCCCTGCAGCAGAAAGAAGCCAGCGCAGTGTGGGAGGAAGTCGTTTGCTGCTGGTGGACCACGAGGGAGCAGGGGATGGAGATGAAATGCTTGTGGTGTGCTGCTGTGGCAGATTCTCCCTCTAAAAGAGCTGTTATTCGATAAAGATCCTGTTGTGCTTGTCTGTTTTTGTGGTGGAAGCAGTGTGTGAAGCAGAGGAAGTGAGAAGCCCTGAATTGATACCCAAGCTCTGAGTACATAATTCAGACCTCGGCACTGAAGAGTTTGACGCCCCTGCCATAAATAAAAGAGCAGTAGAGTACAATAAACACTGCTTTATTCTTTCCAGTTAAAAACTTCCTTTGCACTGTAGTAAAATATTGACTTCAGGTGACCCTATTACCACAAAATATGATCTTTTACTGATCAAAACCAAAGAAGCCATTACATAGATCTGGCCCCTGAGAATGAGAATTTCATTGGCATATAGCAAATCCAGCTTTATTTGGGAGTGATGTGTCAACAATATTTTAATAATACAACCACACTGTCCTTGTGGCCTGCCCTAAGCTCTCTGACACAAGACAAGTATGTGCTGGTCTGCTGTCTTGGGAGTTTGAGCGGCATTTTTTGGAGCTGTGAAAAGTCTTCTGTGGTAAACTCATCTTAGTTAAAACTGACCGGGATTTAAAGAATTGTCCTGCATAACTTTTCCAGTATTTAACTTTGATGGCTTCTTCTGCAGTCAGTGCTTTTGCAATATTGCTGTAAACATCCATAACATGAAGCAGAGAAGGATAAAACCCACCACCACCTGTGTTGTTTTAGCCAAGAAGAGTTTTCACATGCAGAACAACAAAAGGTGGCTCTTTTATGCAGTCTGAATAGCTTCCAGATCTAATGTCCACCCCAGTTCCGTGCTGATGGGCATGGAAGTTACCTTGCAGCATTGGAGCTGTTTCTGGTCTCAGACAGTTAACAGTTTACCTAAGTCACATTGCAGTCCCCTGGAGCACCTGAGACTGTGACAGCTCCATACAGAAGAAATGTCTCGGCTGGTCTAACAGCAGGGTGACTGTTACTCCCCTGCTTTCTAAGCCCTAGCACAAGCCAGAGTAATGTTGTATACAGGTGGACATCTGTAACTACGTCATCCTTCACAACCTCCCCATCTTCTGCCCCATGGATGGCCTGGACTTCTATGGCTTTTTAGCTGCCTAGGTCTATTCTGGTGCTCCTGTGTATTGTGAGTAGTGCCCTTCAGCCCCGGTTGGGAGACCTTGGATAGTATGGTCAGAAAATGCACCTTGAGAGCAGCTACCAGAAGGCAGCCCAGACACGATCAGTCTAAGATGCTGGTCCTTGGGACTGGTCAAGGCCAGGAGAAAACTTCTAATTAAATTGCGTTTGCTTTGTCAGCTGAACTGGTTTACCTTTCAGTTCTCCTGCTTCAGAAATTTTGTTTATTAAACTCCAGTGTTCAGTATTGGCCCTTGAGAGTAAGACTTGCTATAGTGGCAAATTTATTAGGACTCCCCTAGGTATTGAATGGGCTGAGGTTTTTTATTATATGCACACAGCTTCTTTTTGCCCGCACTGTACATTGAGCCAATGTGTTAAATAAAATCCAAAGCCCATTAAATGAAGAAGCCCATCCCTGCAAAGAAGACTCCCCAGGAACCTAAACTCTGCCTGTTATATCACAGCTGGTTCACCCTTGCTCTGTAGTGCTGGCTGAAGCCATCAGGTTTTGGCAGAGGCTTGAGAACCAAGATGCTGATGTGATCACCAGTCCTTGGCACAGCAAGGGATAGGAGCATCCCTGGGAGTTGTTAGTTTTTATTTGAAATATTTCTGTAGCAGTGTGCAAGAAATTGGCTGCTGGCAGGGAGGAAAGATGTACAGCAGAAAAGAGCTGATCCTATTTCTCCTCTGAACCATTACTTGTGTTTAGAGCTAAGCCTAACTGGGACTGAGCCAGAGGTTCTCCAGGGAGGATTTCACAATCACCACCCAACAGGGGTCAGAAAGGAAAGTGTCAAAATCCCACTCAGAAAGCCAAACACCTGAATACTTCTCCTGTGGGGCTGAACCTGGAATTAGTCCAGCTTGATGACACAGCTAGCTGTTCAGAAAAACAACTCAGACAACTATCAGCCAGGCATTTGTGTGTGTGTGTGGGGGGGGCATGTGCACAAGCCACATTGTGCACAAACCCTCTTTTTGGTGGGGTTTCCCTCCTTAGGGCCCAGAACCTGCATGAGGTGAGTCAGCTTCATGCACGTCATAGAGCCATTTCTCTGTCAGTGAAGCCCAGGAGTCACTGTACAGTATTTTATCTCTATCGCCACTATGAGATTGTGGGATGGAGCTCATAACCTGGGCCCAAGCTGGAAGGAAAGGAAGGAGGAGGCTTTCTTACTAGCGATTCCTTTGCATTGCATGCCCAGCCATCCTGAGCCCTACGTAACTCTGGTTTTTAAAGTGCAGACATACCAAAGGGAGGCATTTCTTGCGAAAGAATCCCCTTTTTTAGTAACTGAACCACCCTCCATAGCTTTGGCTGTCCCCTCAGTGCAGGCTCACGAGCCATCCTCGACCCATCTGTGTCACCCTGCTGCTCAATGCCACACTGCTTTGGCTGCATCACATTGTCACCAGAGATGAGGAGCAGTACAGCTGAGGATACAAGTGGCATTATTTGCCCCACACAAAGGCATAACTAGATCTGGGCTGAAATTTTCTTTTGAGGTAGTGTTGGTTGGATTCAACTAGTTTTGTTAAAATGCCATAGGCCTGCTGCTCTGCCTAAATGTCAAGTTTCTAGAGAGCTGCTGAGGCTAGGAGGCCTCTTCTTTAAGGGAAACTCTGGAAATCTTCCAATTTCTACTCAGTTCAGATCAAATCAAACTTTTAAAACAATAATCCAGTGAGCTGAGAGCTATGCCTTTCCACCAGCTCCATGAATCAGATACATATTAAAATTACTTCAGTGACATTGGTGCTCCTCTCTTCTGCAATTTACCATTTACCAGACACTGTGAAAACAGGAAAGTAGTGAATAAATGAGAGTCATTGTTGTTAATTAGATTTTATAATTACATTAATAAGCCAGGAGAGGAGGAACCAAAATTCCTTGCTCCTACTGCCACAGTATGGGCAGGTGTTTTAGCCTTGATTTCATAGTCTCTGTCTCTGGGGCTTAAATGCGCCCAACTGAAATAGTTCTTGCATATCAGAGTGGATATATCTGGGCTACAGTTTAACAAGACACGTAGGAAAGCAACCCTTAGTACCTCCCACAAAGGGGGCTTGCATTGGCTAATATTACTTTTGTAAATCATGACACCTTTTAAGCACATCGCTCTTTCTACAGCCTCTACCCCTGCCCTCTGCCTAGAATCCTTCTCTTCCTGATCTCAGGTCCTCACATACCTATCAGCAGGAGGGAGCATTTTGGGGTTGCTGTAGGCAGACAAGGAAGCCTTTGTGAAATGTTTCTGTTGACAGAGAGAGCAATAAGCAGTGAGGGGCAGAGAGTCTTCAAACCGCCCAACATGGTAAGGAAGGTGATGTCTGCTGTGTGCTGCATTAGTTAACGGCATATCCACAGCAATGTGAGCATTAATTTGGGGGAAATAGGAATGAGCAAGAGTTTAGTTTGATTAGGTGGATTTAGGATTAACTGGAATAAAAAGCACACATTGGAATCTGTGTGGTTTTATATATGGCCTCTGAGCATAACAGGCTTCCTCCTACCCAGCTCTATCAGGTGTATGTGACCTTGGCTGGCAATACTTTTCCACCAAAAGCCCATAGTGCAGATGCAGTCACATGTATAAAATCTTTGTTTTACCATTTGGGTCAGATTTATTTACAGGGTGGTCTTACTGCTATGGTACAAAGCTCAATTTTACTGACAAAGCTGTGCCTGCTGAAGAAGTGCTTCAAGCACAGTATGAATATGCCATTTCTCTTACATTAGTGCCACTCTCACAGCATGAATGTAGCTGGAAGCTTTTCAAGGACCAGGCTGTTGTTTGGGTTTTTCAGATGAGAAGCATAAAAAGTGACAAGTGTAAACCACGTGGTTAGTGTCCTGCTGAGCACGATCAGATAACCTCTCTTAGTATACTCCAGGGATGCAAATATTGCACACCATTAAACATGTCTTGCATGCCCAGAAGGATATAAAACTACAGCCAGGTTCCTCTACCATTTGAAACCACTGTTAGCTATCAGAGTGAATAGCCCCCACCCCCCAGTGTTAATAACAAGACTGTCAGCACGGAGCTGGTCGCATGGCAGCTCTATCTAGAGACATGACAGACCAGCACAAGAGGGAGCTCCACAGCGGCTCATCAGTGTTAGCCGGTGCTGGAAGCATTAGTCTGTGAGTGGACCAGAAACTGTTTTCTTCTCACACAGCCGTTATGGGGATGGTGACATCTCTTCCTCATTCCAAAAAGCCCAAAATAACCCAAAACCAACCAAAAAAAAAAAAACCAAAAAGCCAAACACTGAAAAAAACCCCCAAAAGCCAAAATAATATTAAATAATATTCAGCACAGCAAACCCCAAAGTAACAAACCAACTTAGACTATTGGAAACATTTTGAGGTATTTGAAAACTTGTGCTCTAGCTTCAACTTTTTAAAACATGTTTTGCAATAAATGATTTATTTGAAAAGTTGTTTCAACCCAAAAGAACAGTTCTAGGACTGTTTACTCATGCATATATGTAAGCATATAAGAACTTCTCAATAATTTTTCAGCAAATTTGCCAGCTCAGAAGACAGCTGCTGAAAAAAACTCCAAACACTCCAAATGTGCTTTTTCCTTTTTATTTATTTATTTTATTTTTTTTTCCCCAGTGTTGTCAAAGCAGCCTTTTTTTTATTATTATTTATTTCAATATAGAAGCTGTTTTGGAAAATTCCTGCTAAGGTGCAGTTGGTGACTTGGCTGTGTCAGTAGGTTTATGGGCCAGTACTCCAGCTCTCCAGCTGGTATTTGATCCCTCTTGGTTTATGTTAGGGCTCATATGATTGCTAAGCTAGGATGTTTACTGTCAGTAGGATCAGTGCTAGCGCTGGTTGTGCTCCTGGGTTGGACTGCTGGGGCTGATCCTGTTGCCAGGAGAAGTGTTTGTTGTCTCGGTTGATAACACAGTGGTTTCATGAAGTATACGGGAGTATTAAGCTGAAGGACTTCTCCATCTCCCTTTACAGTCCCACCTGGCCCAGTCTAGGGGACTGCTCAGGACTCATCAATCACACCACTTTTAGCAAGAAGACTCTGTGTGAGGGAGACCGCTTGCTTCTCCAGCAGGAGAGATGGAAATATGGGGGCATCCCAGGTACACCCCCTAGTCCTGGCAAGAATATGGTCATTTTCCTCCCCAGTGGAACATGGGAAGCCCAGGGGAAAATGGAATTCCCTTGAGGCAGACCCTACAAATAACAAGACACATGGACTAACAGGTAGGAGATGCAAAGGCCAGTTCAAGGGCACAGTTTAGATCTTGTCCAGACACTCCAGTAAATATGAAGACTACATTTGTAATTATATATAGACATGTAGACATACCTAGATACATCTCTCCATAGACATACATCCATGGATGGATGTATTACCAACAATAATATTGTTTTCAATTATAATGCAATATGATGTTTTCCTTTAATTTCTTCTGACTTCTCTTTTTGGCAAGTTCTTGAAGCCACAGCCAGTTTTGGCATGGTATAATTCTGAAATATTTTCATCCACATTTCTTGGGAAGGAACACAGCATCCGGAGACCTGATCCAGGCAGGCAGCACTTGCCAGCAGAAGCCAATTCTGCCAACAGTCTTTCAGCAATTTCCGTGCAA
The DNA here is from genome assembly GCA_026283785.1 of Coracopsis vasa. NCBI lineage: Eukaryota > Metazoa > Chordata > Aves > Psittaciformes > Psittacidae > Coracopsis > Coracopsis vasa. The sequence continues at coordinate 27,269 of JANHGB010068455.1, forward strand.
TCAAAGAAAGGGTCTCTCTTGGGCCACATCCAGTTTGCATCCTTTGCAGCTTATAAGTGCTGGGAATAGAAAGAAAGATCCCTGTTTATCTCAGAATCTGTCTGCCATCTGTGGCCTGTCAGTGTAAGGAAGATCCTGAATAAGGCCACCTTAGCTCACCTGAAATGCCTCATGATGTTGGTGATAATACTTGCATTCTTGCCATAAAAAGCAGGGGAGCCATTTTTGTGTGCTCTGAATACTTCCATTCCCTATGCCAGTTTTGAGCAGTTGGAGGGGCAGCTGTTAGAAATGAGGTTTCGACACCGAATGCCAGTGGGCAGGAGTGTAAATACACCAGGGAGATCCAGGACAAGAGAGTCCAATCCAGTGCAGGGAAGAGCCCATCAGATAACTTGGATTTGATGAGTCCTGGCTTATCAAAGCCTATCTCCAGCTACAAATGCATTTTATTTTTTGCTGGAGTTTAACTTCTTCCCATTACCAGCAGGACTTCAAAGATTGTCCCTAGTTCTCACAGTCTTCCCTTTTTCCATCTTTCAAAGTACCCCAGGTCTCAATTTATTCCATATGGACTTTGACATGAGAAAATACTTATCTTTTAGCACTGCAAGCTGCTTCCCCAAAGCCTTGAGTTAAATCTGCTCTAATAAAAACACAGAGCTTTAGGCAACTGGGACATAAATGATTTCTCTTCTGCACTATTGAAATGTTGCTTTCTAAGTATGTTCAGTAGCGTATTAGAAACAAGTCTCTAATTAGCCATAGAGTACTGAAGACCTGACTATCTAATGTGAAAAATCAGCATCATGAAAACTTTGAGAATATCAAAAAGAAGCAAGGGAAGACCACAGGTCATTTTCAGCCATTCCCTACCCACTTAAACCCCATAAATGCAATATTATCTTTAACATCAGGGGACAGTGGTGAATGTAAAATCATCGTTAAGACCAGAATAATCATCCTAAAGATGAAATAAATTAATCATTGACCTCTGTTGTTATAATGAGCATTTCACAAAAAAACCCGACACTGAAGTTCAATTTACTCGAATGTCCCATGTTCTTTCTATCTCCTATAAGGCTCTGAAGCAGAGTTTCTTTAATAAAAATGACTGACGTACACCAGTTGCTCCAAATTACGCATTTGTATGTATTCACTAGAGCCCATGTAACCCATCATGTACAATATCAACAGCTTCTGATGCTGCTTTTCAGTGAGACAGAGGTTCAAAAAGAGTATATAATTATAGTGCAACAGACAATAAGAGAAACTGAGGAGAAACGTAAAACCATCACTGATAAGACTTTGGAGAGTACATAGAGTCTGCAGGGCTGGTTACTCATGAAGAAGACAAGTTACATCAAGTTACACACCTGGTAACATCCCCCAGGTGGAATGGGCACAGGGAACGAAAAAGCCCTGATGTCTTCTGGATGGTGACAAGCACGTGATCTTCCAGTGCTGCTGCACTGGGTGCTGGCACCGCATTCCCAGGGTCCTCTGGACAGACTGCTGCCCTTGCACAGTGAGGAGCGGTGGGAATGATCACAGGAGGCCTGTGCCAAAAGTGTTTCTGTCCAGCTTCCTACTCCCTTTCCTTAGGAGGGGAAGGAATTGGGATGAAGCCCTGCATCCGGTCATCCCTTAGATTTTTTAAACTATGTACCGCACACATGCACACACAAACATACACTTCCACATTGTCAACTTTTTCTGCTGTTATAACTGGAGAAAAGTTACAATGAGACATAACTGCAATGAAAAAGCTGGCTAGAAGTCATTCTGGTATTGTAAACCAAGTCTCATTTATTTCGTTTGTTAATTAATAAATAATTACTTATTCCCAAATACAGTTGCATTGGTGGAACATATTGATGACAAACATTTTCTTTACAGATGACTTAGGAAGGCACCGAACACCCAATGAGGAACTGATGAAAATCCACCCATGTAACTCATTTCGATTAAACTGCACTCTCTAAAACAAATCCAGCATTTTGCATGAGGAAATCTGTGCTCTTGGTAAAGAGCCATGGCTGCAGGGTGGCAGTCCAAGTCTGCTGTATGACAACTGGACTGGAAGGTGCTGCAGTTGCCCCAGAAGGAGAAGGAGATTCACGGGGAGGTGGTTCTGGCCCTAGAGCCGAAGACTAGGTAAGCCAGGTTTGGCCTTAGTCACACCTCCCAAGCAAGAACCACCACTGTAAACGAGCCTCAGGGCACCAAGAAATGCAACATGTGAAAAAGGCCACATGCAGGAAAAGGGAACTGTGAAACCAATGGCCCTCTATTCCCTTCAGCCTGCTGTGCTTCTGTGCATGCAAAGAGCCTGCTGTATTTTTTAGTTCTAAGCACCGTCTGCTGGCAAGGCAGAATTCAGCTTAGTTTGCCTCAGCACCTCTTTAACCTATGATTTAATGTCGCTGTTGTTTGCATCATGAAACAGGGCTTTCCCACAACTGATTTCATGACTATTGCACATTTCCCATAGTCCCCACCCAAAGAAAGAACTCAGTTCACAGCTGTCCTTTTGCCTAGTACTGACCTCTTCCATCATGGTTTTCCATAGCAGCAATGGAAAAGAGAAACCCAAGAAACACAAAAGAAAAGGGCACGAAAGAAAAATATTTGTGATTTGAAAAATTGTCATTTGGCTTTCTTTTAATGCACAAACATTTTGTGCTCATCATCACAGGCATTACTGCTGTCTTATACTGATATGCAAATAGCAATTTTATAGGCATATTTTATGTATATAATATTTATATGTATATATAGAGTTGTTTATGGTTGTGCATGTGTGTGTTTGTGGACACACATAGTCCCGTGGCCTAGCAACAAGTTGGGCATCAGTATGGTCTAGGCCAGAGATAGGTTTGCTGATGGGTTCATACTCAAACGGACTCAGTACCAAGCTGGGAGCTGGAGCAACACTTATATCATTCATTCCCTGTGGCAAAGTGCTCTAGAGAAAGCTCTGGGTATGTGATGAGAACCACTTTCGTATTGGTTTTCAAAATTTCCCAGTTCCATTTGTTTCATTTAGCTACAAATTCTCCAGGTCAAAACTCTCTCTGGAACATGTACACGTCTAGATGAATGCACATGTGAATGTGAATGCAGCTCTCTTAAGCTAGCAAAAAGTATTAGCCAAAATAACCAAGTCCTACTTGAAATGTGTTTCGTATCCAAGTTAGGACTTGCTCCTTTTCAGATTCCCACATTTCAGTTTACCTTCACAGTAGAGTAAAAAATATATTCTGCTTTCTTTGCATACCTAGAAGTAGTACATTGGAGAAGCCTATTCTCCACAGCAAGAATTTAAGAAGGCCCTCAAAAAAGGGTGCAGAAGTGTGCACATTTAGCAAACAAACATCAGTTAACCAAGCAAAAGGCATTTTGCTTATCAAAATACCATTGATTTTATATCTGTGCACTGATACTTTGTATCCACAGTCTCCCCTTGGAAAGTAAGCTTTTATCCCGTTCTCTGAGACCCTGCCTGCTTCTTGACTTGTGGCTCTTAAAGGCATTTAAATTTGTAATTCAGTTTTGCTTGCCTACCAAACAGGGAAACAAAAGGTTTGTCCACTCTGCCAGGCTTTCAGATTACATAGCTTCTGTTCAAATATACCATGAAATACTTTAATAGATGTATTTATCTATATTTTAACATAGAGATGGCATTCTGCTCTGTACTGGAAAAGACATTATGCTTTATACAGTGACAGCAACAGATACGTGCAACATGAATGGTGCCAAGTCAGTTTAGCAAACTATTTGTGACTAAAATAAAAGGCAAAATATTCTTAATAGGAGAAATTTCCCTTAATTTAACAACTTGAAAATTATTCCTTGTTCCTAAAGCACTCTTGATTTTAAAATTCTTTTTTATTTCTCTCGAAATGAGCCCTTTCCCAGGAGAGACTGCATTTTTTGAGTTCCAAGACAAACTTGGTTTAAAATTTTGACGTTTGCAGAATAGGAGCATAGGATAATTCAGGCTGCAAGAGATCTCTAGGACGTCTCTGACTGAACCTCCTGATCAGGGAGGGTCAGTTCTGAGGCCAGCCCAGATTGTGCAGGGCTTTATCCAGTCAGATGTTCAAAATTTTAAAGGGTGAAGACTGAACAATGAATGCTTATTCAAATATGGGCATTTAGCTGAATATGCTTAAAACCCAAACCAAACTAGTATCAACTTCTCCATTTCCACCCCACATCTTTGCTGCAACCCTCCCTGATGAATCAGAAAATGGCAAATCTGGCACAATTCTGCATAAAAGGTGAAATGAACCTTAGAAAATCATTAAATGCCAAAACAAATCCCAACTGAAATCAGTGAAGAGATACTCTTTGTGTTTGACTAGCTGCTTTAAGGGAAATGTTTTAGCAAAGAGCACTGACAAAAGGAAATGTCAGATGGGATCAGGACAGGTTCTGAATACATGGCTGTATTCAGAGACAGAGGAAGGGTGGGAGCTGAATTCGGGTTCTGGAAGGAGTCAAACCACCAAGTGTTGGTCTGTGTCCTTGAGAGCAGCTCGGTCCTGGGAAATTAAGAATTTACTGAAGAAAACCTCTATTATAAATATTAAAACTGGAAGAGTAGAGCAGTGCCTGTCTCCCATCTTCATGTTGTATTTATTAACAAAAGGCCTGATTTTTCCCTTTCTTTTCAAGAAGTCAAGAATTGCTTCACTGAAAACAGTCCTTTAAAAATAGCCTTAGATGTGAATCAGGCTGAAAGTCACTGGTATAATTCTTCATTGAAGCTCCTGCACTTCAGTTTTAATTGGGGGAAAACAGTATGAAAATGAGACAGAGAAAAAATAAACCAATACTCCAAATATGGACATTTTTAAGCAGGCACATTACATTCAATTTTTCCATCTTTTCACCAAGGTTCTATCATTATCTATGATGATAAAAAAGAGCTTATGAAAGGATGAGTGATATTTTGATACAGATTTTTCAAAGAAAAGTGATAGTTCAAAGAAACACTTTTCTAGAAATTAATACTTCAGATGGTTTGTGTCTTTTTTTTTTTAAATCACAGAATTCAGAAGACTGAAATTAGGTACATTTTTCAGGTTTTAAAAGCTAGCACTGTATTTCAGTGGGAGCCTGAAAACAAAACAAAAAGCATTTTAATTATAATAAGCAAAGGTCTTCTCAACCTAATGAAAAATTAAATACTGTCAATGGATTTCATTCAAACCTTGCCCCTTACCATAATATTTCAGGCCAAGTACCAAGATAAGTTGAAGTTTGAAGCTGTATTATAAATAACCCCTGACTCTAGGGGAACTTCTTTGAAGATTATGAAGAAATACAAAGAATTCAGCAGCATGTTAGTGGGCACTGCAAAAGTATATTGAGAAGTCTAGAGCAGCTGCAAATGTATTCTGGTTGTTTAAATGTTTTTTGACATGGCTGTTGTATTGTGCATCCAGTATACAATCTTCTTGTCAATAACATCTGGGCAATCAATGTGTGCAAAAAATGAATCTTGGGTTTATGGCATATTTGTAGCCATATGCTTTCTACCTGTCAATATAGTTCAAAGGCAGCGAGTGAGGAAAGTTCAGTAGATGAAGCGTCTGTCCTAGGTCTTACAGGGTGCGCAGGATGGTCTTACAGGTTATATTTTGTGTCATATATCATGCAACACATCTGGGCAAAAGGACACTTGCTTTGGCAATCCCAGCCACCATAATGGCAAAGCAGCAGCAGCAGCAAGCAGTGGCTTCATACTGTCGTATTTATTTGTTTAGCTGGCATTGCCCTTTCATCTCACTGATAATTTGGTGCTTACTCAATTTCACTGTTCAGAGTGATCATCACCTCACATCTTTCAATGTGGTCAGCTTTCATTTTCCTTCCCACCTAAACCACAATGAGATTCAGACATAAAGTGTTGTACAAACATCAAATCTGCATGTGCTTTTGTGTGCATGTGTCTGTCCAAACAGTTCTTAACACTATCATCTGGCATATTCTGTTACTTCAGTTTTCAAGATACTCCTTCAGCAGCAAAATCATCTAAATCTGTGATAGACACTATGTCAGTATTTGGTGTTGGGCTCATGTCCTTTCCTAAGTGAACTTTAGTTTCTTGAATGTCTTGACTGTAGGAGTAAGAGACCGGTTCAATATAGGGCTGAGTATCCACAGCTTCAGAGTATCTGCAGTCCTGCTGGCCATCTTCATGTAGTTCAGCTGATTCTCCTGGTGCAGCTGGCATTAACCAGGTAGGTTCAGAGAGCTGAGAAGGTGACTTCAGCACTGCTACAGACGAAGCTGGTAAAGGCAGCACTCTAGGGTAGGAAACATAAGGAGAATTCATAATTTCTGAAGAGGAGGGTTGGTCTAAGTTCCTTTCTGAGGAAGGGACTGAGACTTGAACATATTTGCCAGTTTCAGGGTCATAAAATGTCTTTACATTAACTTCAGCTGGTAAATCAACTACATAGTATTGACCAGAGTCAGGGTCTTGGAGGAGTTTACGTTGGGTTAAAGAGGGTGAAGGGCTTACTGCTGATGCACGACTGGGTCTTCCTGTACTGGTTTCTGTGGGAGTAAAAGTTGAGTGAGGGGCAGGGTGGAGAGGAGAATATCCCAAGGCTGAAACAGATGCTAGTGTCTGTCCAGAATGAGAAGACTTTCTCCCTACAGCATCTGTATGCTCAGTCTGATGTTTTTTCTGCTGCTCTTGCATTTTCTTCCTCCTGTTTGCCAGCTTTTTGGCCCGCCGCAGAGCTTTTTCTGTTTTCGGTGGCACAGCGGGAGGCTTGCCTGCTGCTCTCTCCCTAGGGTCCCTGGGCTCCAGTCCCACAGCTTCCCCTGCAGAATCAGAAAGCAGATTTCTCTGTGCTGAATCAAGTATCTCTCCTGCAGCCATGTCAGCTTGGCTCTTTAGTGCCATGTTCAGCAAGGCAGGGTTTACAACATCGTCTGTCTCTCTAAGGCCTGAAATTGTTGGTTTGTCTGACAACGAACTGGCAGTAAGAGAGTGCATTGCGCTGCCTGACCTGGGGCTTGCAACCGCAGAGCATGCCAGACTATCTAACAAAACCGGTGCACCTTCTGTATGTAGGATGTCCTCTAAAGCTTCATGGGATACAGGAGAATAAGAGTGGTCCTCTGATATGGAGTCAGTCACAGGGGAAATTGTCTCCCTAGTGATTATTTTTTTCACACAAGATCCACCCCTGCGATTAGATAGATGATGATTCTTAAAGTAATTTGTCTTTCTTTCTGTGGGATAGCTGGGGTTGTTTTGTTCTTGGTCATTTTCCAGACCTAAATTTGGATGTGTTAAGCTGTGTCTTGCCTTCCTAGACTGGGTCCTCTCTTTCCTTCTGCTGACACTTTCCACATTCATTTTCCCAACTTTATTCAACAAAGCACAAGTCTCTTTATCTTCTTCCATCAGCTTCCCTAACGAAAAGTTCTCTGTATCTTCCAGATGACTAGGATCCAGTGTTGCTGGTGTAGATCCAGGCTCACTAACCTCTTTTCCTCTGTCTGTTGATCCATCCCTCACATTCTGCTTCCCTCTGTGCCTCGATGCCGACCAGCCTACCTCCTGAGCATGCAACATCTTTTGGTGCTGCTTATTGTGCCATGCTGGGGGCATAAACCTACCTTCCATTTCCTTGTAACTGCTGCTCACTGTATCATCCAGGGAAAAGGACCTGAACAGAGGCAGCTTGACAGCCCTTATTACCTGAGGTGACCTGAATGTGTTATCTTTAATCATAAACAGACTGGGTTTGATTGCACTTGAAGCTGGCAGTGTTTGTGGTTCTTCAGGTTTGGGGATGGACATGTCCTTTACACTGCTGGCAGCAGAATCCATGCTGTTGGCCTCTTTGCTTTTCTCTCTCCTCAGTTTCTCTTTCATCAGGCTCCTCTGTTCATTCCCAGTAACCTTCCCCTCCCTCTTCTCTGCTGCACCAGTACCAGAGCTGATACAAGCATAATATTGCAGTTCATCTTCTTCAATTTCTTCCTCTTTCTCATTGTGGCTATTCTTACTGTCTGTACCCATTTCACTCTTAGTCCTCTGGCTTTCTTGAAGGCATGCCTTCTGCACCAGGGGCACTGGTGGAAATGGCTCATCCTGAAGTGGCTGCTCTACCGTGGAGACAAAAGACTGCTCTGAAGAACTAGTGCTTCTTCTGCCTTGTGCTTCACGGTCAGGTACCACTACGTTGGTTTGGGTGTCACTATAAGGCACATCCTCTGCTGGTGAGAGTTGATTTGGGAGTGTTTTGAAGGCAAGATTTTCATTCTGAATAGCAGCCTGTCTCTCATTTTCCTCACCCTGGACACTGGGATTTTGCCCAGCTGTTGTGTCTGCATTATCTCTACTGAATGATTTCAGTGCTGGATAGTGCAGATGTTTTCTTAAATCAGGTTCATTTGATTCATGTCTGAACAAGGGGAAGTTTTCATTCTCCCTTGTGTTTTTAACCAGATCTTCACGTGTTGAGTTGTCTTGCTGCAAGTTGTCTCCAGTTTGGTAAAACAAAAGGTCCCCTGTTGTCTGGGGTGAACTCATAGTCAGGTAATTGTCTGTAAAGTGTCCAGTTAAATCAGTTTTATCGTCCTTTTCATGAATACTGCCAGACAATATGGAGGTTATATCGCTTGATCCATCTTTGTCTGCAATATTCTTGTTACTTTTTTCTTGTGAAGTGGAGAATGAGGCATTTATTTTTTTACTTTCCTGGATATTCTCCCTCATTTTGTTTTTCTCCTCCAAGGCTCTTAACAGAGGAGAAGGGGTATAAATGCTTTTAACACGTTTACGCACATCCCTCAAGTTGAATAACAGACTCGATGCTTTTGATTTGTAACTATCCCGAGACCTGTAATTGTCGAATGCATTCCCCTCATGGTCTCTCAGTGCTGTGTTCTCAGTGGGAGGAGGTGTCAGTGGGATCAGCTCACTTTCAACAGTGTCCACCTCCTGTTTTGGTGGTATGATGGGTGTTAAGAGTTCGGTGATGTTGAAAGGGGGACTGATCGATCCAGGGGAGTTTACCTGTCTAGGCAGAGGAGTCACCTCCAGACCAGGTTTGGCACCAGTCGCCTTTTCAGACAATGAGCATGTCTCATCGCTGGCTGTGAACTTCTCCTTTGAAGTCTGTCTCCTCTCTCCTGCCCCTTTTGCAGCCCTCTGCCTCCTCCAGGGAGGACAGGTACTGCCCAGCTGTGGACTGAGGTGCTCCCCTTCAGTTAAGGTGGCCAGGGGTCTTGGTGGAGGTGGGCTGGGTGCCTGGGACATAGGTGAAACCATCCTGTGGGACACGGACTGGGGTGAGATGGAGGCTGGGGATATGGCAGGGGGGGAAAGTTGAGCTGGCACTGGGGGTGGTGGCACAGGAGGAGCTTCAGGGCTAGCGGGTGTTGGGGAATGGCCCTGCTGATTCGGACGTGGAAGGTGTGGGACAGGTGGTGGCTGAGGGGGACCCCGGTGCACATGGATTCTAGGGGGGGGTGTAGGAGGAAGAGCAGCAGGAAATTCAGTTTCTGAAGGAAAAGGGTCCTGAGTTTCATATGCAGCTGGGAGAGGGGTGCTGAAAGCAGCTTCTGGTGTTAGCTTCATCTGAAAATCTTTCTCTTGTTTCTTAGCAACAGTGGTCTTGACAGGTGGCAATTTATGTTCTTGTGTGTAGGATCCTTTAATAAATGGTGCTTCTTCCAGGTACGTAAGACCTTCCTTTTTCATTTTTATATCAACAAATTCCTCCTTTTCAGACAGTTTTTTATGATGAACGTTCCATGATTCAAAAGCACTGTTCTCACTGTGAAGAAAATTACCTTTTTTTGCTGGCTCATTAACTTTCACACTTCTGTTTTTTAAAGCCTTTTTAGAAGAACGAGAAAAATTTGACTTGGCTACTTTTGACATCTCAATCAGCACAGGATAATAATCATCAGAACCACAATAACTCAGGTCTATTTTATTAGGTCTTTTCTGTGGCTCATGTTTGCTACTGAGAGAGTGGCTACCTTGACTAGCCTCAGAATATTCAGAAAGTTCCTTGTGGTTGCTTAAAATGTCTGTGTCATCCCAACAAGCCATATCATTTCCATGATTTAACTTACATTTTTGAAAGCTATTCCTAATGGGCTGCTTAACGGCTATCAGGGAACCCCCTGACCCTTGGTCTGCAGTCTTATCAAATGTCTTAATCAATGAGGACACTTTTGAAGCATGTTTATTGTTCCTTGGACCAGGAACTGGTAAATTCAGTTTTTTCCTTTCCGTGGTAAAGCTGTTATTTTTAGCAACCTTTTTCTCCTCCTGAGCACACTTTGGTAACTGCTGGAATGTGGAAGCCCATATTGTATGTTCATTGTTTCTTGCTGTTAGCTTGTTACAGACATTGCTTTTCTTGATGGCATGGTTTAATGTCCCTGGGTGAAGTTTAGCAGAGAACTGGAGGGCGAAGTCAGGTGAAATGGGAAGATCTGACTCACTGTAAGAGTCTTCGAGTTCTGCCACACACAAGCTTTTGAAAGCCCGGTCTGTGAGGCTGCTCACTTCTCTGTCTGTTTCATCCAGGAGACTCCCAATACTTGAGGAGTCACTATGTCCTTCTGTATGTTTCTTATTTCCCTGCATTGTTCATAGGAATCATGAATGAATTCTCCAAAGGATTAACTTCAGGCAGATGACTGTGTGAGGTGATTCCAGCTGTTCCAGTTGTTAGCAATTCACAATCACAAAGTGATTTCTCCTGGTGCTGCTGTTGCACATTGATTCATCTTATGGAATAGCTGAAGGAAATTCTCTGCAAAGCCAAAAATTATAAATAATCATTTTTCTACATTAGCACTATTAGACAGTGAGCATTTTCCAGATATATCAGTCACTGACTAATTTACTCCGACATGTATTCTAAGCAGGATGCTAGCAATAAAATGAATAACATAACATAAAAAATAATTGTTATGTTTGACAATTCAAGTAGCTTATGGTAGCTCATAGTTTAATTTCTTGAAAGCACCATTAAAAAAAGTGGTTTCACCTCAGGTTCTTTACTTGGGTTCTTAAACAAGGATATAAGAACCAAATTTCAGTACTTCCCTTTCCATACTTCCAACCATAAGGACTTCTGAGCGCTGTACATGTATTTAGCTTAGAAAGTTAGCCATTTTTTGGGCAGGAAGAATTAGTGATACAAAGGGGAAAATTTACTTAAGAAAAGAATGCCACTTGGTACATCATTGCACACTATGTTCAAAATGAAAGAAAAGTTGGTAAAACTTACTTGGCAAGACATCATAGTTATAATTTAAAATATTTTGTGAAAAATAAAATTATAGGAGATTATATCCTCACTCATTTATTAGCTCATGACTGTGGAAAATATAGTCTACAGAGATGAGCCTGCCTGTATCAGGCTGGAGCTTTGCTGTGATAATTACCCTGAGCAGAACCCTTGTTTCAGAAAGCAGAATGGCACCACAGGTAAAGAGGACTTACTGTGCGTTAGCAGGTTCCAAGCAAATATTGCTGGAGTAAAATCCTTTAGCCACCCATATCCAAATACAGTTGGGGTGGTACATTGGAACTGAAGAGGCTGCTAATATCAGCTAAGCCAGCAGAAGGCAGGAGTGCCTAGGGGACTCTAGCAGACCCACTAAAGGAGCTCAAGGAACATTTGGTTTCAGTTCTAGAACTGCTGGGAGAAAAAGGTAACCCATTCAACACAATTACAAAATATCACAGCCTTCCCTTAAGCCCTGATCACAATGCAGTCAGGGCCCACAGCATGGTAGGTTTTGTCCAACTCCATATCAGTCTGAAGACAGGATGGTGGAATCTTTGGGTGGAACAAGTAAAAGCAAACCAGATCCTTCAGCTCTACTTGAAATCTTGGATCCACTGTAGAACTGAGCAATGAAATACAGATTCAGATATCAGCCGCTCCAGCTGTCCAAATCCATAATCCCAGAGGCTCAGCTCAGTGAGACTCTTGTAAAGCGCACATTTTTCTCTATGAGGATTCAGTGCTGGTCAAAGTATGAAAAGTCAGAGGAACTGGGCTTAATTGGCTGAATTACTCAGGCTCAGTTCTTCAAATGAAAATACTCCTTACTTTCCCTTTCTATTGAAAAAATCTCAGCTAACCTATTTTTAGACTCAAAGTATTGTAGTGAATCTTGATTCTGTCCTTCCAGCAACAGAATTCCAGTAACTTATGCAGAACTACAATAGATTTACACCAGAAATAAAATGAGCTTAATAGAGCTTCTCCATTTTACTTTGTACAAAGACTTTTCAAAAAGCGAGTTTCACTCCCCTCAGGGCACATATATTTTTGTGTATAATGCAGCAAGAAAAAGAAAAAGAGAAGACAAATGAAAGGCCATCCCACTCTTGGTTTTGATACTTAACTGTCATATGAGCGGGAAGTATAGGTACATACCTGCCTGCCATGTAACTTTGCTTCTCATATTTAGAACTCCCTCTCATGCTTGTATTTGGCTTCATTTCTAACCATCTTTAGTGAGGGGGTAGAAATAGTCCAGTGATGTATAGTCGACAGAAGTAGTGTCCTGGGATGTTTCCGACCCTCAGCATTTTTTGATCTTAAATGAACTCTGCAATTTGAAAACAAAGACATTTATTTGCATGATCTGAAGATTGTCTTGTGCTGTATTCATTCATTTACTTGTTCATTCACATTTTACAACCATTTTAGGAGTGACTGAAAGGATTTCTCACCAAAAGACACAGGTATCCACCCCAAAATTACAGTAATCAAATACCTTCAGGCTTTGGTAGCTTGTGGAGTGCAGTCAGGTTCCAAGCAAACAACTATAGCAACCTCCAGTATTCTCTGGTAGCCCCAGCAGGGACTAACAGCTGAGTGAGCAATGGTTTCCTGGCAGTCTGCCCATTGCAAAGGCTGTGTGACGTCTCCAGGCTAAAAAGAGGGGTTGTGCCAGATGAGTTCTTCCCTGCTGCTGTCTACACCCCTGCTGTGCCACACTTTCACAGGCACTGCAGAGGAAAATGCATGCCTCTCCTTCACCTGTATATGACTTCCTACTGCCAACAAGTATAGACAGACATCGGTCTGGTGGACTGGGAACTAACACAGTTGAGGTTTGAAAGTTTATTCTTTTCACTGTCCCTGTTGTAAAGGAGAGGAAAGGTGGACATTTGGGATGGTGAGGGGCAGTAAACAAAACATCCAATTTGCTTCCATGCATGAACCAGAGTCAGAAGATGCTAAAGGAAAGCTCAGTCATGGCAAACATGCATTACTGCTCTCTTTTTGCTGTGGAGACCCCCAAGGTTCAGACTAGTTTGCTTAACCTTTGCAAGAATATATCCGTTTCCTACAAAGATAACTGCCTGGCCCTAGGTAATGCAAATAGCACATAGATTTGCTTGGTACAGTAGACTTTTTCTGAAGCAAGGGTCTCCCCTAAGGCTTTTGTGTCATTCCATGGTATTCAAACCACACTGGCAAAAGTGGCTCACCCATTGGTATGGTCTCCTACGCTTTATTTGAGGAAGCACAGTTGCAGTTTTAGTTTAGGGACAAGTCTGTACCAATAAGAGCTTTTTGTCATTTGTTTAAAATGTCTGAATAAAAAAAAATAAATATAAATTAAACCCCCCCTGCAACGTTTGGTTGCAGCCAGATGTAAAAGTTCATTCTCATCGCAGAGATGTGTACTCAGTTATCTCTTTGCTCAGAGGCTAAATTACAATTTTACTGCTTCTGTGGTACTCTTAACTGTGCAAAGCCAACACAGCAGTGGGAGATGTGATTATGTTCTGGCTCATGCTTCAAAGGGGCTGTTGACTAAATTCCAGCAGCACAATGTTTATCACTATTGGTGGTGGTGCCTGAACTAGGAAGAAGGCTGGCTTTCAGAACTCATGGACAGAGGTCTGAAGAAACATCTTGTCCCTTGTAAACTGAGAACACTTGCTGAAAATGTGAGTAGCGTACAATAAACATGGAGATCGTGATGTAATCTCAGCGATTATTTTCCTAGACGGAGTCACTGTTACAAAAACAACTTGGTGTCACTGATTAAAAAAAGAATAGCGACTGTCACTGTCTCTGAAACCCTTGTGAAGATCTTTGTCTTGCCTGGCCAATACTAGTACTTGGGCAGTGTAATGTTTCAAGCTGGAAAAGCTGTATCTAAACCAAGTGTTCAAGGTACAGATCACTAGTGGGACTGGATGTAAATAGCAGCACTGTACTGATCTAGCTCTCTCTTATATAGGTATGACGGCAAGTTCTGAACTTCAGGCAAAGCAGCTGTTCATGGCTGGTTTAGTAACCTGGCAAAGTCCCATTTCTTTACCTTTTTGGACAAATATGGCAGTGAGCAAGCAAGGTGCAGTGTTTGAGCTTAGGTCAGAATTCAGTTGGTTCAAACATTTAAGGATGTCTGAATTTAGTATATTTTCAAGAGAGAGGAAAGCAATGCTGGGCACTTGGTACTGCTTGGGAAATACTGAGAAATATGTGAGGTGTTTGCAGCAGGCATCATCTGATACGAGCTACCAGAAAAGCTTGCATGAACGTACAGATTTCAAGGAGCTTAATCAGAAACCAACCTCCCCTCTTTTAAACAGGAGGCTTTTTTCAGTGGCTCTCTTAAGTGCCTAGCAAGTTGTGATGAGGAGGTTGAATTACAGAGACTATTCCTGGCCTGGCACAGACTGAATGTCAACTTTTTTCACTAGGCAAGGAGCTGGGCAAACCAGCAAACTTGGCTGGAGCGTGTGACATCACTGCTGTTGCAACATATAAAGGGCTGGTTGGTTTACCCACGCCCCTTGGGCTGGTATTTGGCTGAAATGTTGTGCCATGAGACATCGTGGTGGCATTTTGGCAGCGTCTTTGGGAGCTGTATAGCAATCTGAAGTCAGCAGCCCTGCATTCCCCTTGAGCATGGGAAGAGAAGTGAGAGGGAAGGAAGGTTTATTATTATCTAGGTTTTTTTTTAATCTTTGTGAGCTGGCTACTTCATGTGGTGCTTTCTGTAAGCCGTCCATCCAAGGCTCCAAAACTCAGAGCCCTGTGGTGACTGCTAGCTGAGGTTTAATTCAGTGGCATACTTGCACACATGTTGCTGCTTTGGGCTTTCATGGGCTCATCATGACAATGAACAGTTAGTGCTTCTTACCATGGGAAATAGGAGAATCCCTGAATTGGTGACTTGTTTGCATAGGTGCATGTTTGTCCATGGCACATATGGAAGCTCATAATAGGATGAGAGGGCTGGACGAAACAGGCCTGTTCGGTTATGGGTCATCAGGACAAGACAATGTTCCCAGCTGATGGCAGCTCCTCACCAGCCTGAGCAGGGATGGCTGAGGAGGTCTCCTGGGTATCACTGGAAAATCCTGCATGGCAGTACGTGAATGGCTATTGAGTGTGCTGCTGTCAGTCAGTGATCACAGTACCACTGTCTTCATTGTGCATTTAGGAAAACAGACAAAATGGTGTTGGGAAAAGTCACCCTGTGAGTCCCTGTTAGAAACAAGGAGCCAGAATGATGTCCAGGAGAAAAGAAAAACACTGTAATCTGATGTAGAATGCCTGAACGTCTCTTGTGCTGGGATGTTTGTACTGCCAAGGATGTGTGGGCTGCTCATATTGGGCTTCATTGGAGCCAAATGCTCTCTATGATCTGCCCTGCTGCCTGGGCTGCTCTAGGCACACTGTCTCTCTGAACAGCCCTTGAGGCACATGAATGGGGGAAGGATCATAACACCCTCATCAAGAAGGGCAGCTGCCTGACAAGAGAGACAGTGGTGCTCCAGCCACATTTCTCTGAGCTGTCAAGAAAGGCAACTTCTGGACTAAGAAGGTCATAAAATGAAAGTGATTAGCACAAACCTCCATTTCCCTCATCCAACAAGATCATTTCCATCTATGCTTTGTGGACATAAAGGACAGCCAAACCGAATTCTTCTGCTTGGGGAAAAGAGGATCACTTTGCCCAAATACAAATAACTGCTCCAGCTGATGGAGGGTGGATAATCGGATCTGTTCATCTTAGGGTGAAGATCCCAAACACTGACAGGAATGAGTAGCATAAACCAAAGTGACCTCAGCTATTCTAGCATCAGATCTTTGATCATTGCACTGGAAAGCAAGGTGAAGGAAACCATGGGTTTGAACTAAACCAGTGTAGACTGGGTCCATTCTCCTTGAGGATTTGGCCCAGCAATTGTGTCCCGAACAGCTTGTTCTGGGCCAGAGAAGAGGAGATGCTGTTCTTGACTTTGGGCCAACTTCTGTTCTCAGTTACACTAGTATAAATCTAGAGTCATTTTACTGACGTCAGTAGAATAACTGAGAACAGAATTGGTGACTCTAAATACATCTACTTCCTAAGCCGACACTGGTGCATTATCCACAAGGAAGGCTACACAAGTAACTGTAACCACAGTAAAGTGAAATCCAGCATCTCTGAAGAGCCAAACCTCACCCTCATATGGCATTCAGACCAACATGTGAAGGAAAGGGATTTGAAACCGATACCGTATTGCTATGCCACCAAATTGTGTTGTCTGGACAACTCTGATTTTCTAAACTCTATCACTCACCACTGACAATAGCAGTGCATTTGAGATAAAGTAGCTTTGCTCTTCTCTGCAATATTAACTAGAATACCTAGACCTGGTGTGGTAGACATTGTGCAGTCCCAGAAAGTGCCAGGAGAGCTGGCTGCCAATCTGAATTGCCATCCTGTGGACAATATAACTTAGAAATGTGTTTGTGTGTGTGTGATGGGAGGATGTTCTCATTTAGACTGTTTTTGAAATTTCACATGGAATAAAGATTCTGAAGAGAAATTAAGTTATAAATAGAAGTAACATGTAACATATACCATAATAGTTAAAATTATGTTACTGAAAAGAGTTACTGTCCTTAAGTCAGAGAGGGTGCATGCTGCTTAACATTAACTGAAACTTTTATTTTCTATGTAAAAAACCAATCTTGTGGTATTGCAACAGAGTGTGATCTTGTTTTGAAATTTTCCTAAGTATTATATCAAAATATGTATGTGTATATATACATATATATATAACATTTCCAATTATCTTTCTAGGGTAAATGTTAAAATGAATACAATCGTGATTTTATTTGTTTAATCAAACTTTTTTTTTTTCTGAAGAAACGACAGCTGATGTCTTTTTCTCCCCGTGAGCTCTACTGAAGCTAGTGCATTTGTTGCCATGGGAGCTGAACCCAGGGACTCATCAGACTCACAGCTTGAGAAAGGTCAGTGCAACAGGGTGGAAGCATGAACGCAAGGAGAGTGTGTACCTACCTAATGACCATGTGTTACGTATTCTGCACTGTGTACTGTCCTCAAAGGATGCGAACCTCTTCCAGGCCCCAGACGGAATGCTTACCTCTCCAGCTCAGAACACAAAGCTCCAAGCAATGGGAGATGAAGACCTCATGTGAAGAAAAATGGGAGGAACAGAGACTGCTTGTGACAGCTATGGAGAATAATGGCAAGTCTCTCTACCTTTCCCTTTCTGGTTCAATGGCAAAGACCCAACAGTTATTTCCAGCTGGTCTCTGGACTGCCTTTCCCAGTGTCCTCCAAATGCCTCATCCTGCCAAGAGACCTGTCAAGTGTGGAAGAAGGAGATGTCTCTCAGAAAGGGTAGTATTTCTTGAAACTTCTGTTCACTCCTTCCATTACCTGAGCCCTATCCACTGCCTTTGAAGAGTCAGTAACATGCAGACATGATGGCAGAAGTCAAAGGCCCAGAGCGCATGACTAACACAGGCAAGGGGCAGGTGCAGCACTTGACAAACAGCACAAGTCTATGAGAATCACAAGGCCCAGGGATGGTGCTCCTCCCATCCTCCCATGACCTGGAGTCAGCACAGACAAGTGACATTTAAGCAACTGAACCCAAACAGTGCATTTCTTGGCATTAAATGTCTGACTGTAAAAGGCCAGTCAGTAACTAGGTTAGTGATTATACACTGAGATATTTATACAGCTCTCCAGTAACACGGTACATGAGTGCCTCGTGGCTATTTATCCTTACGAACTTCCCGCTGCAAGCAGGATTTCTGTCTCACAGATCAACAGCTAAGGCCTAGCTTCAACCGACTGATTTGCCTAAGATACTGCATCTGTGGCAGGGCTGAGAACCAAATCTGTGTTTTTTGAATCACACACTAAAAGCTTAATCTTTGTCAGTTAAAGCAAAAATGTGCCTTCGCACTGCCCTTCATAGGGTGTGGTACTTTACCATGAGCCTCTGCAAAAAAACCCCGAACACTTCAACTGAATATGGTGCTGTAGCTTGGCATTACATTGTATAGTGAAATCTATCCAGATTCGCAGGTGACTGACTGCAAAGATCTCAGCTCCGCCTCAAGTGCTTTATATCTATATCTCTTTGAGATCATGAAGACTCAAGCCTTCCTCACTAGTTCAAGGTGATGACTGACATTTGCATTGCTACAGCCTCCTCACTAAGCGCTAACAGGATTTTGGCTCACGAGACTGGCTTTCATCTCCTTTCATTTAGTCTTAAGCAAAGCTTAGAGGATGAAAGCTTCTGAGTTTTCACTTCCTGAGTGGGAGAAACGAGGTTTTCCCACAGCAGAGGGAGAGTTGTAAAGTACCACAGCATTGCAATGGCTAGAGATGGGAGATGACAAAGGGGGAAGGGAAGAAAGACACAGGGACAAGAAAACAAATGTAGTGGCTTGCATGCCTTGTTAAAGGAACATGCTGGACAGTCCCAGCCCGTCACAGGAAAATTGTAATGATACCAGCAAGTATGTTAGACACAAAAGGAAAGCAGGCGTATTCTCCTCTGCTACCTACACAAGGAAATCTGCAGCTAGGAACAAACCATGCCTCACTTCTCTTTCCAGGCTGGGGAATCTGAAACCATACCCCACTTATACTGCTCTTCTCATCAGCCCCAGCACACTGATACCATCTGCACTGTCAAGTTTACACTCAGACCATTTAAGCTTCTTAATAAGGAGAGTCTGATCCATACCCACTCACACAGGATACAGATTCAGGAAATAACAGGCTTGCAGAAAACAAGTATTACTCTTTTACTGGTAGTCTCACCTCTTTCTTTCCTTTTCATCCTCTGGGTACCAGGGCTTGGACAAGGATTTTGCTGAATCCTTTTTCTATAAAGAAAAGAATTCAAGCCATTTCCATATGCTGGGTTCAAAATAATTTCAAGTTCTGATTGGTTTTCTCACCCACTGAATTCCATGGGATTTAGGGACATGCAATATCCTAAAACACCTGTCTTATGTTACCGAAGACAAATAGGTATATGTACCAAAGGGGAGAAGAGAAGGTGGAGGCTTTGGTTTTCAGTTTTCTGGCTCAGGCTGCAGGAATAGAGCTATTTCTTAGTTATAACTTGCCAGAGTGCTTTCAAGTGCAGTTAGAAGATCCCAGTTCTAGAGCAAGCAGTGTGGCAGGGAGGGAAATAAAATACACACATACGCCAGAGCATATGACTCACAGCCATTCATT